>MCJB01005017.1:0-10431 GCA_002018475.1 Nicotiana obtusifolia
AGTTGGAGATATAATGAAGATGGCCGCAACCCATCTCTTGTTCATTTCTTTTCTTTTCCTTTCAAGTGCATTTCTTGCAAGATCTGCAGAAGTTGGTACGTTAAAACTATTAATAATTCAGCTCCAATGTATTTCGGATTCTGCATGTTTGATTTTACTGCATGCATGGCTTCTTATTTTGGTGCTTTCCTTTGTATTCGTATGTGAATCTAGAATCTATATATAGTTAGCTAGTGAGTTTGTGATTTTATTTATTTAATTTGTACGCATTTTAATATTTTTTTTATATATGTAGTATGAAGTATGTATATATTTTGAGTCGAAGTAACTGATTGAGATATATGAACTCGCAGAACTCAATATATTAGATCCGCCTCTGTTTACTGTTCTGATTTTCTTATTGTCGGGAAAATTGTAGATGATGAGAGTGAGTTTAGCTACGATGAAAAAAGCGAGAATGGACCAGCTAACTGGGGCAAGATTCATCCAGAATGGAGCACCTGCAATACTGGGAAATTGCAGTCTCCTATTGATCTTCTTAACAAAAGGGTTGAAGTTGTATCAAACTTGGGAAAGCTTCGTAAGCATTACAAACCATCCAATGCCACTCTCTTGAACAGAGGCCACGATATGATGGTAAATTGTTAATTGTGGATCGTTAGTGCTAACAACGTAATTAATTAGACTGCATGACACGAAATGATCATTTATTAGTGAGTGATCATTTAATTACAAATGCAGTTGAGATGGGAAGGTGGTGGAGGATACTTGAAGATCAATGGAACAAAATATCAACTCAAACAATGTCACTGGCACACACCTTCTGAACACACTATCAATGGAAAAAGGTACTCCCTACCTTACATAAATTGAAGTTATATAATTCCTCTGCGAATTTTTATTCTAAGTTTCTCTTTCTCATTTTTTTTTTTCATTGATTTATCTCAATATCAACAAATGCAGGTTTAACTTGGAAGCTCATTTGGTACATGAAAGCGATGATGGAAAGACTGCTGTAATTGGAATCATGTACAAGATTGGACGGCCTGATTCCTTCTTATCTATGGTAAACACCAATATATTTATATATAACACAAGGATTTAACTTATATGTGCAATTTAACCTGCTAGTTGTAGAAGGTCACACGCTGTTTTCTTTTTACCACAGATAGAGAAGGATTTGAAAGCTCTTGCCAGTACAAAAGGTGTCGAGAGAGCCATTGGAACTAGTGATCCAAAGCTAATAAAAATGGATGGGAAAAAATATTACAGATATATTGGCTCCCTAACAGTACCGCCTTGCACTGAAGATATTGTCTGGACTATTGATAGAAAGGTAATCAACTATGCTCAACTCGTTTCGTAAATTATATGTAAAAGAATTTCATTTTGAAAGTACTTAATTAATTTTATGTGAATTTGTTTCTCAGGTGAAAACTATAACGAAAAGACAAATGACACTGATCCGAGAAGCTGTTCATGACGTGAGTTGCTACCCCAAAATATTAGCAATTAAGATTTTTTTTTTCCCCTCTAATTAATTTATCATCCCTTATAGAGGATGTTTCTTTATTTGGATCCAACTCTGGTTTTCATGTGATAGACTTTTCAGACCGAAAGAACTTTTTATGTACAATTTGTGTGATTCTAAAAGGGTGGTTCTTCAACTGAGAAACTCAAGAATCTACTTATAAAGGAATGTTATATTTCTCACAGGAATCTGAAACCAATGCCCGACCAGCTCAGCCAATAAACAGACGTCCTATCAAATTATACAAACCAGAAGAAAGGCCCTGAAAGAGAAGCTACTGAAATGATTCTATAGCTACAGTTCAAAAGGCATACCTCACGCTCTCTTTAAATTTAGTTGTTGACGTCGTTATTATCTACTGGTAGTATATATTTTATACTAGAAATGGCTTTATGTCACAGATGATTGTATTAATATCTTCCTTATTGTATTTATTCATTGGATTATATAATAAATGCCAGTTTCTGGACAAATTTGTTTACGTTTGAGAGCCTTGAATTTTTCTGCATTTGTTCCAGCATCCGACAAGAAGAATACGATATTGCATTTATACACACCTCGATTTGTTGGTAGGAGTAGTACTTGATAGTGAAAGGAAAATCCTTTGTCAACTTTTGAAATCACAAAGAGGAAATTTCAAACTTTGACCAATATATTTGGATGACCAGAGCACGTTTCTATTAGATGACGAAAGTTCAGCTTTCTCCCACGTCATAAACCATGAGTAGTAAAACGGATGAATTTTGACATTCCTCACTCACATTAATTAATTTGTCCAAATCCGAATAAAGAAGGAGAGCTTGGGATATATTAACAGTCAATATCTTTTTCTAGGGGAAACATCCTGCTGTGTGAAATGTTGAGTTATATGGTTTTCACTTTTATACTACTACTCCGCAGATCGAAAAAAGAATCCTTTTTTTTTAAAAAAACGCCATGGCCTAATATGAATAACAGCTAAGAATATTTAAAACCACTCCATTGATAAACTTAGGTGTCTTATTATCTTGTAATCTCTTTCGAATCAAGACTTAAAAACTCACGTCCAATTGTATTTAGAATCCAAAAGTCATTCAAATGGCAGTAGAGAAGCATGATTAGTGTTACGCGGTGCCTTCCTGAGATTTCTTAGAAGGGCGACGTAAGGCTAAGCAATCGATATCAGTGCGATTGTTGTCCGCCAACTGAGGCCCCCTCCGTACGCTAGACTAGATTGTCAGTGGCGTACGGAAAAACCAATATCATGAGCAACTGAGAGAGCAGAAAAGAGAATTGAGAATGAAAGAAAGCGTGATTGCATTAATGAAAGCTATTACAGAAAAGCGACACGGTGTCGAGGGGGAGAGACACTAGTACAGAGAATTGTTTGCTTGCTAGAAAGTTTTGATTGCTTGATTCCCCCTAATAATGCTTAAAAAAAATAAATCAAAGTTACATGACTTGACATAAATAAGCTGTAGAAGCACACTAAAAGAAAATGAAATAAACCTACTCTATATTTACAATGAAAAGGACTTAGTCTTCTACAAGGTAGAAACAAGTCCATTTGCAATAACTTTGTCTTTAGCATCAGGGTCTGCGCGCGCGGCGTTATATGCGCGTATGGCGGTGTTGGCATCTGCCTGTGGCTGGGCGCTGGTGATGGTTATCGGTGGGGCGACAGAGGCACCCGGGCGCTTGTCATTTGGAGCTTCCAAGACCACGGGGCCGACCTTGGCGCTGGGCGTTGGGAGGCTTGCCAGAACGCCACGGGGCGCGTCCAAGGGGTCATTGGGCATGGCTGGAAAGCCGCCCATGACATTCTCCCCTACTTGAGTTGGCGACGACCTCGGCGCCTTACTTGCTAGGTAGTCATCAATTAGGCTCTTGTAGGCTTTGAGGTTTGTTCCCCTTTCCCAAGTATTCTCCTCTGCATTACATCCCTGCCATCACCAAATAACTCTTGGTGATCTTTCCTTGAGGCATGAATCACTCTATCATCAAGAATAGCTTCAACACGCCTTTTTCCGGTTGAATTGGGGCCTCGAATACTGGGTATTGTGAGTTGGCTCCGTGAAGGATCCTCTATATCTTCCCGAAAAGGTTTCAGGAGACTGACGTGGAAGACAAAATGGATTTTTCACCAAGCTGGGGTATCCACCTGGTATGCAACTTTCCCAATGCGTCTTTCAATGGATAAGGGTCCAATATATTATTGCAATAGGCGAGGGTCATGGACACCTGCAAATAAGTACCACTTTGGGATTTTGACCATCACTTTGTCTCCTACTTGATATTCAACAAAGCGACGATTTTGATCAGCATGCCTCTTCATCCGCTTTTGGGCTTTGACGAGATAGCTCCGCACTATCTGCAAGTTTTGCTTCCATTCTTTTGAGAAGCTAGCAGTTCGAGGAGATTTTGACATGTTTGGTGCATTCACGGTGTGTGGGAGTAGCAGTTGCTGTCCGGTAACAATTTCAAAAGCACTCTTGTTGGTACTAAAGCTCTTTTGTGAATTGAAACACAGCTGAGAAGCATCCAAAAGCTTCACCCAGTTCTTCTGCGATCCGGTTACAAAGTGGCGGAGATATTCCTCCAGCATGCCATTGAACCGCTCCGTTTGGCCGTCAGATTGCGGATGAAAACTTGAACTGTGGCTCAATTTTGACCCGAGGCACTTAAAGAGTTCAGTCCAAAAGTTGCTAGTGAAGCGTGAGTCACAATCACTAACGATATCTTTGGGCTGGCCCCAATACTTGACGACATGAGAGAAAAAGAGTCGAGCTGTATCTTCTGCTGATATATATTGTGGGGCTGCTATAAAGGTAGCATACTTGGAAAATTGATCCACCACAGCCAAGATAGTTGTGAGATCCCCGACATTGGGCAATCCGGTGATGAAATCCAGGGAAATACTTTCCCAAGGTCTCTTTGGAACAGCTAGTGGTTCCAAGAGTCCCACTAGTGTCAAGCGGTCCGACTTGTCCTTCTGCATACTAGACAAGTCTTCACATACTGAGCGACGTCATCGGCCACTTGAGGCTAATAATATGCATAGTGAAGTAACGCCATGGTGCATTCTTCACCGGGATGACTGGCCCATAAAGTCTCGTGGCATTCCGCCAGAAGGGTCCTTCGCAGATCTCCTCCTTTGGAAACATAAAGTCGGTTCCCTTTCACTTTTAGGAAACCATCTTATGTGTAGAACTGGCGAGTCTTGCCCTGTCCTACCAAACCAACCAAATACTATGCAGTAGGATCCTTGAAGAGTAGATCCTGTATCTGGTCTTTTGTGGTGGTGGCTACTTCGCCCCCACTTAGGGTGGCGAGTATGCACACCGATGCTAGATCAGCTCTCTGACTGAGTACATCAGCAACATGATTAGTCTTCCCACTTCAGTTCTCCAGGTTGAAGTGAAATTCCAGTAGGAGTTCCTGCCACATGGCCTGTCGACCATTCAGCTTCGGCTGGGTCATGAAATGGCTAACAGTTATGTTGTCTGTCTTGACCACGAACGGGGTTCCCAGAAAATAGTGCCTCCAAAGGCGTAAGCAATGAATGACAGCTAATAATTCCTTCTCATAGGCAGCATAGCGCCGCTCTGCATCTTTCATCTTCCGGCTCTCGTAGGAAGCGGGATGCCCTTCTTGTAGCAAGACTCCACCAAGGGCATAGTCGAAGGCATCCGTTTGTACCTCGAATGGCTTGGCCAAATAAGGGAGGGCCAAGACGGGGCTACTAGACATAGCTGTTTTCAATGCGTTGAAGGCCTCCGCTCGCTTGGGTCCCCAATCCCAAGGCGTGACCTTCTTGAGAAGTGCTGTCAGTGTTACTGCGATGAGGGAGTAATTTTTCACAAATCATCGATAGAAGTTGCATAGACCAAGGAACGCCCTCAGGGCGTCGATATCCTTAGGTAGCGGCCAATCTGTGATAGCCTGAATCTTTTGTTGGTCCATCTTGATTCGCCCTTCCTCAAAGACATGCCTGAGGAAGTTGATTTGTTTTTTAGCAAAGGAGCACTTGGATAGCTTCGCATATAATTCGTGCTCCCGCAATCGGACTAGGATCTTCTGCAAGTGCTCCAGGTGTTCCTTCAGTGTCTGAATATATACTACAATGGCATCCAAGCAGACCACCACGAATTCATCAATATATTCTCGAAAGACTTGGTTCATCAGGGTGCAAAATGTGGATGATGCGTTAGGCAAGCCGAATGGCATAACCAGGAAGTCGTATGACCCATATCTTGTCACACAGGTCGTCTTGTGTTCATCCCCCTCTGCAATCCAAACTTGCCAATAACCTGTCCTCAGGTCCACTTTTGTGAACAATGTCGCACCACCCAGTCTATCGAACAAGTCTGCCATTAGTGGGATAGGATACTTGTTCTTCACACTGATTTTGTTTAGAGCCCGATAATCCACACAGAGTCGTAAGCTTCCATCATGTTTCTTTTGGAATAGCACAGGGGACCCATATGGGGATTTGGAGGGCATGATGATCCCTGTGTCCAGTATTTCCGTCAACTGTCTCCGAAGTGCAGTGAGTTCGAGTTGTGTCATTCAGTATGGTGCCAGGGCAAGTGGCTTCGCACCCGACACCAACTCAATCTCATGGTCCACAGTGAGTTGGGGTTGTGGCATGACATCTTCAAATTCTAGTAGCAGCTCCTTCACGGGTGCAGGAAGAGGACCCGAGGAGCGTTCTATATCTTCAATGCAAAGGGTAGCCAAGAACGTAGGTTCATGTCTTTTGATCTCCTTTTTCAACTGCAAAGCCGAGATATTGTTAGTGGCCATCTTCATGGGCATGCACGGGATGATGCAGGGCTTGACCCAATTTGTTCCCATCATCAGTAGCATGTCTGCATACGGTACGGGCATGGTGTTGGTTTACCTCAGGAATTCCAACCCTACTATCAACTCGAAGTCGTCTATGATCACCACCCGTAGATTGAATTTTCCTTCATAAGGGCCAAGCTTCACTGATACTTCTTTGGCTATTCCACCCACTAGCTGAGAAGGTGAGTTGATAGCCTTGACACGACCTCTGCCCTTTCCTACAACTAGACCAAGGCGCTCCACCTGAGTCGAGGCCAAGTAGTTATGGGTAGCACCTGTGTCTATCATTGCCCGAATGGGCTTGCCATTTACTTTCATCTCGTCAAACATTAAGCTCCTCTCTTGTTTACGAAGAGTCCTCTCATCCGCCTTCTTGTTTTCCTTCTTGTTGATTGGGTAGGGGTCCTCTTTTTTACGGATACTAGCACTGGTTCCCGCTAAGGCCTCAGAAATAGAGCCAAAAATTATATTGAAGGCACCTACTGGTTCAGTCTGGTCCACATCGTCTTCATCGTCATCCGTCCCATCGTTAAAAGCTTGATGAGCATTCATCTGTGCATGTGAGAATTCGTCATTCCAATGTGGTCCGCCGCAATGACGACATCATGAAGGGGGTTTCCTCCCCCAATCGTTGTTGTTAGATGCAGTGCTAGTACTGCCTGAGGAGGGAGCCTTAGATTTGGTTGCACTCCGATCCCCTCCACTTCTGCTAGGGCCACCAGTGCGTGGCTGGCCCCCTTTGTATCCTACTCTGACAGGCTGTTGAGGCTTATCTTTCCGAGCATCCACTTGATAGTCCCCAAGGTACTCCGCTGCTTGGATCACCTTAGGTAAAGTGTCTACCCTTTGTCTTTGGAGCTCCATACGGGCATAGGGTTTCAACCCTTCCAGGAAAGTGAAGAGTTTGTCTTTGTCCCCCATGTCACGTATGTTCAGAGTGAGTGTGGAGAATTCTCGCACGTAGTCCCGCACTGATTTGGTCGGGCAGAGCTCCCGTAGCTTTCTCTTTGCATTATACTCAATATTTTCGGGGAAGAACTGTAGGCGTATGGCTGCTTTCAGTTCCGCCCATGTCTCGAGAGTATCTTCACCGGCCCTGATGGCTTCGTATTTCACCCGCCATCAGAGTTTAGCATCACCCTGAAGATACATGGCAGCAGTTTCTACCCTCTTAGCTTCTTCTAGGCCCCCCACGACATCGAAGTATTGTTTGATGTCGAAGATGAAGTTTTTCACTTCTTTGGCATTCCGAGCTTCACTGTATGATTTTGGCTGAGGAATTTTCAGTTTTTGTGCCGTGGGGGCGAAGTTCACAGCGTCCCAATTTTGTTCCCACCTCCTCGAAGCATGCCTTGTAAAAGCAGCATTGACAACGTTGAGCTGGCCTGTCAAGTTGTCTATAGTTTATTGCATGGAAATCACACTGTTTGCCTCTTGTGTCCTGTGGGCTAAATCCTCGGCAAGCTCCTGTTGGAGGCCCTCAAATTTCCCAAAAATTTTGGCTGCCTCTGTGGCTGCCGTTTGCCCGTCTCCTTCAGAGTCGCGACTGATGTTTTCTATGTCAACTTCGGCCTGGAGCATCCTGCGGTCCAGGTCGTCCAACCTTTGCACTAGGCTGGTCTTTAAATCAGGCACCATTTCCACGATGGGCCATAATGCGTCAACCGTCTCCTCAAGGGTCGCGATGCGATCCCCATGATTCACCATGATCAAAAATGGTGGTAATTACAATGTTATCCCTTATTCGATGTCGAGCCTGGCTCTGATACCAACTGTTACGCGGCGCCTTCTTGAGATTCCTTGGAAGGGCGACGTAAGGCTAAGCAATCGATGCCAGTGCGATTGCTATCCGCCAACTGAGGTCTCCTCCGTACGCTAGACTAGATTGTCAGTGCCGTACGGGCAATATCGTGAGCAACTGAGAGAGCAGAAAAGAGAACTGAGAATAAAAGAAAGCTTGATTGCATTAATGAAAGCTATTACAAAAAAGCAAAACTGTGTCGAGGGGGAGAGACACCAGTACAGAGAATTGTTTGCTTGCTAGAAAGTTTTGATTGCTTGATCCCCCTAATAATGCCTAAAAAAAATAAACTAAAGTTACATGACTTGACCTAAATAAGTTGTAGAAGCACACTAAAAGAAAATGAAGTATATTTACAATGAAAAGGACTTAGTCTTCTACAAGGTAGAAACAAGTCCGTCTGCAGCAACTTTGTCTTTACCATCAGGATCTGCGCGCGCGGTATTATCTACACGCGTGGTGTTGTCTGCGCGCACTCCGCTGTTGGCATCTGCCTTTGGCTGGGCGCTGGCGATGGTTATCGGTGGGGCAACAGAGGCACCCGCGCGCTTGTCACTTGGAGCTGCCAAGACCACGGAGCCGCCCGTGGCGCTGGGCGTTAGGAGGCTTGCCAGGACGCCACGAGACGCGTCCAAAGAGTCATGGGACATGATTGGAAAGTCGCCCATGACATTAGAAGTGATCATATGGTCAGCCTACTGGAGGTACCAGAACTACGGATAACCATTATTATATGAGTAGGCAAAGAATTCAATAACAATAATGGTGATGGAGGTGCTACTCCTATATAAAGGAGATATATAATATAGATACTGGAAAAAATTAAGTTCTAACCCTATATAGACTGCACTTAAAATCATGTAACATATTGATATGGTATATGTATATCTGTTGGTGAATGGGAATGAGCTGTCGTCAAAAGTTTATCTCAGCGTTTGACAAGTGCAAATTAAATATGATAGTTAATCATGCTCCTGCGTTGGGTAATATTTGCGATGAAAGTTGTAGTAGGAGTTTATATCTGTTGAAGATTTATCTATTGTTTTGGCGAAATGTTCATGTGATAATTTACGTTATGTATATATAGCCAAGCTTACTGCTGCCTAGTATGTCCAATATACTCTAAAAGTTACATCATATTGTCCGTGTATAAAAATTAAATTCTAAAAGTTTATTAAATATCATGTCACAACCTAAATTAGGACCATGATCAGTGCTTAGGAGCTAGTGCCCAAGCAAGTCTTATCGATATTTTATACAAATCAAACAGAGTCTTCCCAATTTTAAGACCATCCAAAATTATTTTGTCTCAGAAATCAATTATACAACCAACCAATATTCACCAAAACAATTCATAATCTTCATCAACTAATCATTCCCGACGCATAACACTAAATCCATCTTCAAACACAAAAAGAAGGTCTAAAACGAGTCACCAGTCAATATCAATGAAAGAATACTCATGACACTAATAAAAGTGACTAACGGTACGGCTCTAAGAGATTTAAGGGAAAAAAAAAAAAGAACAATAGCAAATTGATAAATTCTTTGGCCACCGAAGCAAAATGGGTCACCCAGAATTTTGAACTCGTATGCTCTAGCTAATGAAATTCTCATCTGCGTTAATTAATATTTTTGTAAAAAAGTATAGCAGAAGTGAGAGCTAGCTCAGTGAGTAATAAAAAGTATGTTTATTAAAATATTCAGATTATATTGCGTATAACAATAAGCAAGTTTTAATTTCACATAAATATTATTGCAGTACAGATCAACTTATAGAGTAATGAAATTAATGTTTTCAATTTTTTTCTATTTCCTCTCAAGAGATTTGACTAAACGAATGCGTCTCGAGACATGGGAGCTGCCTTTGTTATGCCATGAAAGAGCTACAATTAAAAAAAAATGAAATAATATGTATTCCGACGATTTCCATTTGGTCGTTGAACAAGAAGGCCACAAAAATTACTTATGCTTAATCATTTCCAAGACTATGCTAAACTTTATAGCCCAGTGATGGATTGAGAAGATATAGAGAATCTTTTGCCGTGTATATTGATTGAATATGCTTTGTCCAATCCTATCTTTCTATACAAGAAAAATGGAATCTATTCTATAACTAACTATGCCAGATGGCACTACTCTAATAGCTACTGTATAGCTACTCTTTGGATAATAACATAAAACAAAGAATAATATAATATTTACAACGTGTAGAAAAGTTGTTTCTGAAAGCTTCTAGAAATGTAGTCTCTAATTCCCTTCTGAACTTGAG
>MCJB01005025.1:0-123928 GCA_002018475.1 Nicotiana obtusifolia
CAGCCTCAGCCTACAACGCTTGCCTCAAGTCTGTCATGACATGATCTTGTCGCGAAAGATGGCCCATAATAGCCTTTTGTTGTTCCCTCAGAATTCTCACTGTTTCTGCATTGTGCTCGTCTTTAGCATCATCAGAAGTTGCCTCCCAAACGTGTCGTGGATATTGCCCGCCCATGGACCAGCGTGGCTTCATCCCCCTCATTGCAGGTATCGCTGATCAAATCTTCGTGTTGAGACTGATTTCCTTGGGCCTCAACATTTTGCGTGATGTTGACATTGCTGTCTGCCATTTTCTATGATTCTTTCGTCTAAGAAACAAAGAATTAAACGGGTTAGTAATGCCGCGTCCCTTTTTCTCTCGAAAGCAGGTTTCGACATGTGACAACTCTTTTAAGTGGGTGTTAAAAGAGAAGAGTCTCCACCTAACGATTTTAAAGCTGTATTAGGATACCTATTTGCATATAACTCTGATTAGACCAGTCTGTGCCACCAAAGATCAGGTAAGGGCTCAAGTTACCTCAAAGAGAAGGTGTTAGGCACTCTTCGAGGTCCACAATTGTGGGTCCCGGACGAAGTTGACAATATGTGGATTATCGGATTACAATTGTCTTAAGCGATCATATAAGTGAAGGCGGACATGGAATTTAAAGGTTCTATTATGAACACGTGCAAAGAAAATCGGGCAATAATTAGACTACATAGATAATGAATACAAGTCTTTAGAGGTTGCAAGGTACAACTATATTCGATGACTAAGTGTGAACAACAAACATATAAGGGGGGGGGGGGTTCCTAAGTTTTTTAGCCTAAAGGATCACCCCGTGCAACATAAATAATACTCCGCAACTCTCTTGAGGTAGGGATTGCTCATATTATTTAGCAGGCACAGACTATCATCTCCTGCTACCCGATTACTATGCTAAAGTTGTTTACCTAAAGGCGCTCTAATTCAATTCTAAGTCGTGTCCTATGCGTGCACTACCTGTCCCCATGCCTATGGTCCAGGAGGCTTTGGACCTACTATTTGGTGGTTCTAGACTCTTCTTGGGATGCTCAAAAATGATAACACTAGCGCACATTCAAAACATATAAGACTACACATAAATGCAAGAAAAGGCTCAAGTTAACCTTCACACATAAGCAGCAAATTGCACGCATGCAGATTCAGTAGTAGACAATTTATAGACGCATCTAAGTTCTATAGGCATGATTTCTTTGTGATTCCGATTTTCAGTATTATGTAAGCGATACTGCAGCTTTAGACTAACTCAAAGGAAGATTAGAAGCATTGCAAATCCTATAGGCATGATCTCTAATTGTTTGCACAATGAGGCAGTGAAACGATCCCAGAATTTCGAATTACCGGTGTTGATTTTTATAGACATGCTTCTTAGGCATATGACAGTATCCTATAGGCAGGATTTCTAATAGTTGATAACTGAAATTAATTTTATAATACTTTATCCCTATAGGCATGATATCTAGATTAACAAGGCATATGTTATTACATCCTATAGGCATGCTGTCTAAATGCACAATAGTAACATAGAAACAAGTATGGCAAATACTTGGACTAACGTGCTTGAATGGTGTACAAGTGAGGTGTGACTGATTCCTATAGGCATGATTTCTATGAGTGTGTAGAATAGGAGCATGTAGAATAATATAGCAAACAAAGCATGTAAACCCCTATAGGCATGCTCTCTACCCGTTTGTATGAAGATTAAAGGATACCTGTTTCCCATCCATTAATTCTGCAACTGTCTCGTTTACAAATTATTACAGGCCCAAAATACTGAATATGAGTATAAATATTACACACTGAACAACTGCTAGCCCAAAAGCAGGCACAAATGAAAATAACCCAGCTTTACTTGGGCCTTCAATAGGTTCATTCTCACTCGAATAGTCGACATAGATCAGAACGCATCTCAGATAGGAGAGTGTGTCCATTGGCACAGCCCAGGGCCACGCATGAACTTATTCCAAACCCAGCAATTACAGATAAATCACTTAACCATATAAGTTAACGAACCACACATAGCAATCAATTAAACAGCCCTGAAGCAATACCTCATAAGGACATGATTACATGACATTCAGCATGATTCACATAAAAGCAAATTGACACTTGCATTTTAGAAGATAGGGTGACAGGATTGGTCAAATAAGGGCTTGAACATGAAACTAGGAGAACCAGTAGAAATTAGTCTCCACATGGTGAGTATGCCATGAAAAACTAACGACATAGGTTCATAACAAGTGAAAGAGTATAACATGCGCAACATTAGCAGAGTTGGAGAGACATGTCATTTAGGTTAACATGGTAAGCACAATACATGCTTAGTTTTTCAGAATAACAAGTTTATAGTAAACCATGAGCAAGAATTAGCCAAAAAGAGACTCAAAAACTAGGAGTCTAAGGCATGAAGCTCTGATAGAGTCATAGTTAGAGAATGGCAATTACACACAGTAAACAAGCAAGTACGCATGGTCTATAACAGTCGATAAGAATCCTAATCACACAAAGATTTCTAAGTCCAAAGACATCATGGTAGGAGATATGTCAATATTAAGGTCAAAGAATAGACAGACTTCAGAACTTAAGCCAGTCAACTATAATAATAGAAACTAAGTATACTGGGGTTTAACTAGAAACCTAGACAATACAAAAGAATGCATGATTGACCAAACACCACATTAGAGCAACATGTTTGGCTAAAACACTGAGGTAGCAGCTGGTATATAAGACTCATATAAGCATAGAGCAGGGAAACACTAGAACATATATGAACGATTCATCAAAAAGTAATTCATTCAAACAAGTTCTGAGCAGGATATAATCCTCTTAAAAATACAAGAATCTAAGACAATGCATGTGAAGGGGTTCACGAAGAGCAATAGGTAATTAGAATAGCAGAGCAGGTTGAACGTAATCAGAAATCATTCCGATTGCACACATATAACAAACCTGCATCGAAGCTTAGAATTCAAGCAGGTTTAGATACTAAAAACATAAAGGCACAAAATAATTCCAAAGCAAACAATAATACCAACGGAGGAAAACAATAGCATATTGATTTACAAGAGCCTAAATAACATGAGCATACAAAGCATGAACACAAGAAAGAGAGAATAAAATTACGAGAGCTCAGTACTTACCAATTTGTAAAATTAAAGAACAAATAAGGTAGAAAACTAAATGCCAGCTGCAACTTGTTTATCAGTAGCAAAGAGAACCGCGAAAACCCCAAAATTCTCAGTGTTTCAGAGTTCCCAAGGGTCTCAGATGAATCCCATGCAGTGCTCTCATTGAGAGAGGTTAAACAGTCAAATTCCGGTGGCCTTGGCCTTCAGCCGGCCAAATTCAAAGTCTTAGAATAATATAGAATGAGTGAGAATGAAAGAATAGTGGTAGTAACAGTAGTCAAGTGGTAGTTGTTTTTGCAGTAATCGTTAAGATCTTAGGGGAAGCGGGGAAGGGGGGCTTATTTAGTGGTAAAATAATTAATTAAGCACAAATAATGAAAGAAAATATCACATGCAAATAAAAATCAGTAAAGGAGATAGAGAGTATCAAACCCTAATTAGGGTTCAATCATCTGAAAATCAATCCAAGAGTGCAAATCGCTTTTTTGTTGAGCTTATATAGATGGAATAACACCCAAAATCAAAGATTCGAGTCATTCTAGTTCGATCTCGAAAGTAATACTTGCCAGGCTTAGGCAAGTACCTAAGTAACACCATAAATGGGCGGCCAATGATGAGAGAAGATTAATAAGGTAAGTATATCATAGGCAGATTCCATCTCTAGGTTGGAATCGGAGAGGAACTAAGCAGCGGCGGCTAGGGTTTCTTAGAGAAGAAGAGAGAGTAGAGAGGATTTAGCAGTGACAGGTTTAGGAGAATGGGTCTTTATGGTTTGGGTTTGGTTAATTAAAGATGAGAGGGGTCTGTGGACCGTTGATCTTTGAGATCAACGGCTAAGAAAGAGTGGGGCGCGTTGTTTAAAACGGGTCGTGACCGGGTTAAATGGAGAGGTTGTTTGGTTTGGGCTGCTGAAGGGTTTAATGGAGATGGGCCAACTGTTTTGGGCCTGATTTTGGTCGGAAATTAACCTTATGTTGTCTATAAATTTTATATATAAAATTTATTAAATATAATTTGTAAAAGTAAATAATAAATAATAAACATACTACTTATGCAGTAAAATAGTTGAAAATAATAGCTTAATATTAAAAAATATATAAAAATGCTATTTTAGCATAAAAATGTAAATAATGTAGTTATGTATAGTTATAGGCTATTATTGCAAAATAATATAAATAACTTGGAAATACAAATGTCATTATATAAAAATGAAGTAAAAAATGTTATGAAACTTATATGTGGGCAAAATAATAAATTTTTATGATTAAGTCATCACAAAAATATTTTGAAAGGATAATTAATAAATATTTGAATAGTTTTAATGCAAGAAAATTAATTTTAAAACCTTAAAAATTATGAAAAATTACAGAAAGTACTTTATGACTCTTGTAAATTGGTGATGATGCAGAAATGATATTTTGAAAGTATATATGATATTTGTAGAAATATGAGGGCAAAATTGGGTATCAACAAGTAATAGATGCAAGGATCAACTCAATTACGCAACTGTCTAATCCCCACGGTGGGTGCCAAAATATTTACTTATAAAACGGTACAGTTAAATTTGTAACGTGGTTTATAGACAAGCGAATCGATTTGATCCCAAAACGATAAATAAATTAAATAAAATACAAGACTTAGCGTTAAAATCGAGATAAGACAAGCTTCCGAAGGCAGTATTACAAATATCAATAGACAAGAAATAAAGTATTACTGAGCTTTTGAATAGTATATAACTAAGTTTGTCAGAAAATTCGTGTCCTCTACAATAGTTGTTGAAGTCACTATTTATAGATGCACCTAACGAACAAGGTCCTAGTATCAAGCCCCTCTTAATTGATAATTATAGGGGTCATTGCTGAATGTGTAACGGCAGGCTAAATCTATAACGGACTGTGTATTTAATACTGCAAAATTTTCTTCATTGAATGATATCGGGTGGCAGACATTCGTTTGTTTTCATTAGCAATATTCCCTTCGGGGTCTTCCCGGTGCCAACCGAAGCTGCTGCGCCGTTTTGGTTTCCACTTGTCTCGCTTTCCGCCTGTCTCTGGTTCCACATGTCGCTCTATTATACGAGTACTTAATACGAATCGATTTTACACTATACAACCATAAATATAGAATAATTTGTTTCATGTTTGTTAAATTTTTAGTTTTAATATAAATAATTTGAAATTATTGATACTATGACGTTATGTTTATATCATCTCTATGTGGAATAACAATCACGTGTATATTAGTCCGTCATTCTTCAATATTCTTCTTCTAAAGTATCTTAGGAAAGCTAAGGTTAAGATTTTAAAAAAATCATGTATTTCTGATGTAAAATCAAATACATAATTTGTAGAAAAAAGACCAACAATGCCCCTTAACTATGAAAAATAACTAAAAATTACTCTTATTTTAAATTTGATCCTGAACATACCTTTATCTCTAGTGATCAGAATAAATTTAACCCTTCAATTATGAAAAATAAAATAAATTTATCATCCGTCTGAATTTGATCCTAGATATTCCCTTATCATGAGTTGAGCTAACATATATTTGCCCCTCAAAGCAACGGACTTTCAACTTGTTATTTTTACCCATTTAAACTATATTTTTATTATTAAGATAGAGTGTTACCATGCAAAATATTAATGTCAACCCCAAAAATATTTGTACAAAATCTTAACCAAAAAAATTACATAGATCCAAAATAGTAAAAAGAGTCAAAAGCATCTAATTTCTCATTATACATATTCATATTTTTAAATTTTTTTTCCTCTCCTAAAATTTAACAGCTATAAATAGAACACCAATTCTAGAAGACCAATTATTTTTCAATGAAAAACAATAATATTCAAGAACACAAATACAAATTAAAATTCTTAAATCAGTAAAAATAATTAAAAGTAAATGAAGAAAGTGAGTTATTGTGTACACTTAACGAGAAGTTCTGATCTTGCTGAAGAAATTACTATTGCTGCCATGCCTGTAAGAAAAAATTTATTAAATATTATTTTTATGTTGAGCTGTATTTATGCATATAATGTTAATTGCATAGACAAAGAGGTATTGAAATTCACAAAGATATAAATTAAAAGTGAGAAGACTTATTTGTTGTCCTTTGAGCAAAATAATATATTTTGTGAATCTCTGCTTTTGATGTGTAATGGAGGAAAAAAATTATAGATGTTCTTTTTCTTTTATTTTATTTTCTTCTTTTTGTTCTTCCTCTTGTTCTTTAAAACTAGAAATCAAAATTTTAACTCTAAGGTAAAAAGGTTTATTGAAAAAAATAAATTGTGTAAGTTTTGGTGAAGACAAATGTGAGCTAGTCAAATCATGATAAAGGCATATTTGCAACCAAATTCAGATGGGGTAAAGTTGTTCTATTTTCAGTAGTTGAAGGGTAAATCTGAACCAATCCACTATTAATAATGATATGCTTGGGACCAAATTCAGGATGAGGATAAATTAGCTCTATTTTCATAACTGAGGGACATTTTAGCCCTTTCCTTATTTTGTATTATACCGTACGTATCTGATTTTTAGTTTAATATATCAAATATTACCAATAAAATGTACCTACTAACAATCACGTCATTATCTAATTCCCCTGGTTTTATCCTCAGATTACAATCCTAGTATCTAGAACATCCTTTTAAGCTTACATGAAATTTAATAGGCATTAAATGTTGACCTAAATCATTAATTAAGGGTTAATAGTTACGGAATCGTGGCAATTGAACCTAAACCAGAAATAAGGGCTTAAAAGTTACATTTGGTAGAAAATCAGACTCAAACCTAAAAAATTTCTTATGCTAATGAAGTTAGGCAAAATTGAAATGAAAGAAAATGACAGTGAAACAAATCCATAATCATTGCTCAATTTTTTAGCTTAAGATCATTGCCAATCAACGTCATCATGTTTCTCTTCAAGGGAAAAAAAAACATGACAATTCTTTTAGTCCAGCAGCAATAAATTCTAATTGTTAAGTATATGAGGATACGTTGGACTAAAAATAACAAATATCCTTTTCAACTCTAATTATTGATAATTACCATTATTGGAGAAGTAAAACACAGAGATGATGCAAATAGAGGAGGTTTGACAGTTGTGCAGTGATCCAATATGGATGCAGACAAATGGAAATTATTTGGAGGATTTCATGGCTGGAACATGGAGGCGTGGAATTGTATATTCCTTTTTCCTGTAAAATATGAACACTACTATTAAAAACATCTGATAATTCAAATTTTGACTGGCTTAAATCCTCTGAAGGCATTTCCTTTATATTTTTCATGTTTATTTATATTCAAAGCATAAGATTGGCATTTATTGAACGTTAAATTTTTATTGTTATTTGTCTTTGGGTGGGTGGAAGAAGAAGAAGAACTAATGAGAATTGAATTTAAAAACATTTGGATGTGTTAATTCTTATATTTCGGGGCCCAGTATTCTTTTTTAGTTATTGACTAGTGAATATCATTTTGCTTCTTCAGATTTTAAAGATTAACTAATATATAAATCTTTGATTCCAAAATTTTATCAGATTTTTGAGGTGAAAAACTTGGATTTCCTAAACATACTCCGTTACATGGAGTATATTTCCTATCAGGTTGGAGGTTAGCCCGAGGCTTAGGGGTGAGAGTTAAGACTAGCGATTTGTTTAGACTACTAAGTTGAAAACAAAAAATAAAAGTTGTTTCGAGTTTGAGAAATTATAGAAAGTAAATAAAAATTATTCTAAAGCAATTTTTGTAGCAAATTGATTCAATAGTTAAACATAGATTAAAAAAATATTTAAGTTACATGATACTCAAATATTTAAGCAAATTTTTTAGAAGGTTAAGACAAAGAACTCAAGGTAATTAGGTGAAAAAAGTGCATATAATGCTTAAATCGTAGTTACCAAATAATTGAAAATGAGTTTTCTATGCACGAACGCTGTAAAAAAATATTATTTTTACTATCAAATCATCATCTAAAAGATATTATATAACAAGCAAAATTATTAACATGAAATTTAAGACATATAACAGTTTAAGCTACACTAATGACATAAATATTCTTCGGATATTAGTGTGTGCATCTAATTTATATAAAATTAAATCTATAATTATTCATGGCATTTAGAAATTCTCTATAAAGCTTCGTAAAATTTCATGAAGTTTTAAGATTTTAAAAACGCGCCTACAATGATTAGAAATAACATTTTGTGTGCCAAAAGAGGTTATGGACTAGAACCATATGACATGGACATGGTAATACACGTGGAAGGTGTAATAAAGTGATTTAGGATCTAAGAAGAACCCTAGAACCAAACCAAATTGAAAATTAGGCAGCATGCCAAAATTTCAAAAGAACTTACATAAGATCCAACTTCAGACAAGCACAATTCTCAAGCTATAAAGAATTATATGGTGAACCACCTATCAGATAAAAGTTCTCCAGTTTTATTTCCTATGCTTTAAACATTTCGCCATTTTAATATATCTAGAAGGAGTTATGTCTTTTTTACTGAAGGGTAGTAGAGCAACCACACATACGCGCAAGCAATGCAGGAGGCGATGCAGCCTACGTAGCAGATATCAAATTTATGCATAGAAGAAGCCTTCTTATGCAGGAGAGGAGCTGCCTATGCTCAACCCACACATAAGAACAACTCACTATGCATGAAGAGCCAAGAACTACGCACAAGAGCTCCCTCTTATGCACGCATTGTGTGCGTAGCCAAATTCAGTAGCCAACTAAATAGAGCAGAAGGAGGTCCAGGACCTACGTAGGCCATACGAGGAACTACACAGGAGACTATGCACGACTACGAGGCCGTTTAAGAGGCACTTCAAAGTGAGAAAAAGAGATAAAAGTTTGGAGCTAAGTTTTGAATTGACAAAGTTAGATAGTTGAAGGTTTGGAAGGTTGACAGATTTGACTAAGAGTTGACTTTATTGATATGGGGTTTGGATTGTGGTTTTGGGAGTTTATATAGTATCATTGTACCATTTGGGACTTGCATGCAAAATTTGAGGTCATTCCGAGTTGATTTGATATGGTTCGACATGAATTTTGGAAGTTTAAAGTTCAAGAAGCTTGAATTTAGGTGCAATTCATAGTTTTGATGTTGTTTGATATAATCTGAGGCCTCGAGTAGGTCCGCGTTATATTTTGGGACTGATTGATGTGATTGGACGAGGTCCCGGAGGCCTGGGGTGTGTTTCGGATGGACTACGGGCTATTTCTTCGTGCTTTGGATTGTTGATGGCTGGTGTCTGATATCCTTCTTCGCGATTGCAAAGAGCATGTCTCGTTCGCGTAGTATATTTTGGTCCTGGCAGCTTCTCTTCTTCGCATTCACGAAGCATCCAGGTTCTGGGAGGAGCTTAACTTATGCGTTCACGAGGTCCAGAACACGTTCGCGATGGCTTAGGCGTTTTCTTTAGGGCGTTCGCAATAGGCAAACGCAAACACAAAGGACTTTCTCCGGGCAGATGGTTATTTTGTCTTCGCGATCACGATGAGGGTCCCGCATTCGCGATGAGTATGATTGGATAGGCTTATAGAGTACTCTATTTCGAGGGTTTTTGTTATTTTACTACATTTTAAGTTGGAGAGCTCGGTTTTTGGCGATTTTAGAGTAAGTATTTTTGACTCAAATTTATTTATATTTTATGATTCCAACCTCGATTTTGGTATTTGATTGATGATTTGAATTTGAAAAATTAGGAATTTTAGCAAAAATATTTCTAAAACATAAATTGATGATTTGAAGGTTGATTGGAGATCAAAATTTGATGATTTTTTTATGGTTGGACGCGTTGGAATGGGTGTTCAGATTTTGTAAGTTTTGTGGGGTTCTGGGGTGCGGCCTTGGAGTTGACTTTTTGGGTTGACTTTTTAGTTTTCATTAAAGATCGAATCTTTATTATCGAGAATCATTTCCTATGGCTTTGATTCATAATATTAAGTTATTTTGGCTAGATTCGGGCCGTCTGGAGGTTGTTTCACACGGGAAGGGCTTCTTAGAGTATTGATTTAGCTTCTTTAAGGTAAGTATCTTGCCTAACTTTGTGTGGGAATTTACCCCATAGGATTTGGTTTAATTGCACTATTTGGATTATGTGGAAGACGTGTACATGAGGTGACGAGTGTATACATGAGCTTATATATGAAAATTGACTGGTTTAGACTCCTAAGTTCACTTATATGCATTTAATTGAAGTCGTTATTACATGAATTATCTTTCATTGTAGAGTTTATTCTTCCGTTTCATTATGCTGTTGTTGAGACTCTTATATATATTATTATTGAGTCGCGGGCTATATATCGTTGTGATATTGGTATTATTGTTTTGGCAATGTTTTGATATATGTGCACGTGTGGTGTGAGTTGATATGTTGTTGTTGTGACTTTGGTACATGTGGACTTGTCGAGAGGATTGTTGGGGTATTTATACGAGGTTTCTACCGTATTATTATTATTATTATTATTATTATTGATATTGCACATGCAGCGATACAAGAAGGGCTACATACATACATACATACATATATGTAGTGCATGTGGCGAGACAAGGCGGGCATTTACTTTATTGTTGTGCACGCGGTGAGCCAAGAGGGGCTATGTCAGGGATGATATGTGATAGCCTGGGTACATATTATTGATGTTAGACTCCTAAGTTCATTTATATGCATTTAATTGAAGTCGTTATTACATGGATTATCTTTCATTGTAGAGTTTATTCTTCCGTTTCATTATGCTGTTGTTGAGACTCTTATATATATATTATTATTGAGTCGCAGGCTATGTATCGTTGTGATATTATTTTGGCAATGTTTTGATAAAAAAAAAATGTTTTGATATATGTGCACGTGTGGCATGAGTTGATATGTTGTTGTTGTGACTTTGGTACATGTGGACTTGTCGAGAGGATTGTTGGGGTATGTACACGAGGTTTATACCATATTATTATTATTATTGATATTGCATATGCAGCGATACAAGAAGGGCTACATACATACATACATATATATATATATATATATATATATATAGCGCATGTGGCTAGATAAGGCGGGCATTTACTTTATTGTTGCGCACGTGGTGAGCCAAGAGGGGCTATGTCAGGGATGATATGTGATAGCCTGGGTACATATTATTGATGATATTCGTTTGCTGGCGTGACTTACTTAGGTGTGTCATGCATATTACGTGATTTGTTGTGTTGTTTCTATTGTGCAACTCGGTATCTCTAATATTACTTGTTGACTTGAGCTGTGATAGTACACTTGCATATGCATACACTGTAACATGTTATTTATACAGGTCCAAAAGTATGAAAATAGATGTTCATTGATCATATACATGTATTCTTGTATATCTGCCTTCTCTGTGATATGGTTGGACTAGTAGCCTGTGATCATGCCGGGTGAATTCTGATGTTGAGCCTATGATCACGCCGGGCGAATCATGATATTGAGCCTGTGACCACGCTGGGCGGATTGGTGATATTGATCCTGTGACCATGCCAGGCGGTTTGTGATATTGGCACCTGAGTTATCCATGCAGCACGTGAGATGTTCGTGCGATTGTGATTGATAATGTGGGCACGAGGTGCCATATGTATTTGATTCGTGATTTGGGATTCGTCACTCGTGATTATGAGGTGTACCTTGGGGTGATATCTCGTTTTAAACCTTGAGTTAGAATGACTTGATTATTTGGTTGTTATTTGTTTTCCTTAATTGGGTTCACTGGTACTTTAAATGTGTTCTAATTACTTGTTGCATTATCACCTATTTACTCCTTGTTATCATTTATTTCTTTTGCTTTCTATTTAGCTATATATTCATATTTTTTCCTCTGTAAGCTTTATATTAATACTTTGCACATGTTTTTATGTCTAGTAGGTGTCTTGACTTGTACCTCGTCACTAATTCACCGAGGTTAGTCTTGATACTTACTGGGTACCGATTGTGGTGTACTCATACTATGCTTCTGCATATGTTTGTGTAAATCCAGGTACTTCGGAGTGTGGCAGACGATAGTTAGCTGCTTGTGATTCGCTGCGGAGATTCAAGGTATACCTACCATTGCGGTCGCATGCCTCGGAGTCACCTTCTGCTGTCTTTCATTATTACTGTTTGTCTTTATTCTAGAACAGTATTTTATTTAGAGATTTCTAATGAACTCAGTAGAGCTTATGACTCTGTACTATCGGTTTTGGGATTGTATGACCGTTGGCCAATGTTAGCTTTTATCATGTCATTAATCAGTTTAAATTAATAGCTTAGTCATTTATTTCTGTTAAATTTTTCATATGTGTTAGACTTACGTAGTTTTAGAGACAAGGTGTCACTAAGATCCTTAAGGTAGTTGACGATACATATGAGTACTTTTCATTATGTACTCACATTTCTTTTACGGGGCCGTTGCATTTTTTTGTGGATGCATGTATTGAGATACATGATAACATGGTTACGTAATAAGCACCTCCCTCTCTTCTCCAGCTGTTTATGGTGAGCCTGTTGTTATTTTAGTGGTTATTGTGTCTCAAAAAATGCAATGTATTTAAGTAATCCTTGTTAGCTCTATATACATTGGTGATCATGTATTTATGTTTATAATATTGGCATTGTATTCACGAAAATATGTACGAAATTATAAAGACTTGGGCTATTATGCTAGATATTTATAATTTCAAATCTTTGATAATTTCTTTATCATGAAGCATAGATTGTCCGTGATGAAAAGTAGTTTGTTCACTCAATTATAAGTTCTAAGATAGCGGATGCAATGTCCTGCTCCCCCAATTAGGTGGGGGCGTGACAGTCTCATCTCAAAATAAATTTCACAGCTAGCTTTTATCCTTATTTTTTTAAAAACGTTGGCCAAGCAATTTTCTTTCTCTGACACCATCAAAAGTTGTAGTGGAATAATAAGTACACCTAAGATCTTAATTAGAGATTTTGAGTTCGAACTTTGAATATAAAACTATATTTAATAGGGAGCATTTTACTTTAAAATATGATGTTCTTGCATAAATTCAAATTAATCGCGATCGAACCCAAAAATATCAAATATGAGATAAAAATCAAATAAATGATATCTTTCTCTCACATTCCTAAACAAACAAGAGACATGGAGGAGCGAGGGGTGAGGAGCAAAGCAGGATGAGCATGTGGGCGTGTCAAAGACGACAAGGAGCAAAGGGAACAGACAAGCAATGATTGCCGGACGTTAAACGAGAATTAGCACATGGGATTTCGCCGCTCATTGCTCTTTGCTCTCTACGGCCCACGTTAATTACTACGATTTAGATTTCTTCTCTCTTTTATTTATTTTTAGATATAGACACTGAGTGCCCACATGATATATGAGATAGAGAAAGACCATCCTTTCAACTTGAAATCTGTAATTATGCATTATGCTGATTTCTGCCACTCTCTTTGGTCTTATTAGCTCATATAAGGGACAGAGTTCTTTCAGAATTTCTTGTGATTCTTTTCTAACTGCTCTCAAATTGATGCGAATATAATGAGAAAAGTCCATATATATATATGTGTGTGTGTGTGTGTTTGTGTTTCAAGAACAGTGCGACGGTTTCAAGAATTTCTTGTCGATCAAAAGTATTCTAAAAATCTATCACTCTGTCTTAGGCTAGATGCAAGTGTTTATACAAATTTTGAAAATGTGAGGGGCTTACTATTCGCTAAAAAAGAATATGTGAAGTCATATATTGATGTAATAATGAAAGGGTTTAACTGAAAGGAGCACAATGAGACCCTGTGGATAACCTTTTCCATCATTCAAATTGTACCAAGTATAAAAAAGAAAAGGAGATTATTATCCGCAGAGTTTTGTTAAGTAATTATCTTCTCATTTTTGTGGCATTAGTGAAGAGATTTATCATGTAACTTTCTTGAAGAAAATTATGAGTATATACCTTTTTCTTTCTTTTTGTACTTTTGTCTTAATTTATTTATTTAGTTATTTATTTTTTTGCGTAGGTTTGGTGTTACTAATTAATGACACTTCCACAGAGTGGACCTCGTTATGGTTCTTTTAGGAGGCCTAACAAAGTTAGGATGGTAGTTGAAGATTCCCTTTTTTTTTTGGTTTTCTTTATTTTTAACTTGTAATCTAAAATACTCGAGTGCAAACATAAGAGATTCTTAATATACAAAATACGTAGAGATCGAAGATTTTCTGTAATACTACCGAAACCATAAAATGGGTGATAAAATAATACAGAACAAAGAAACTTTCTTCATATTACTTTGTAATATGTACATTTTGAAATTGTAGGGAGAGAAACACCATTTTTAACTTATGGCTAGTCATCTATGTAGACAATAAATTTGTGTCAAGAAAATAATCGAGACTGAAAAATATTATAATAATTGTAGTATTTGATTTCAAACAATATAAGTGTTACAATCTCTATGATTCCTTGATTCTTCTTTTCAATAGTAAATAAATTCAAGAGACTTTGAGCTTGATCTTAAATCTATATTTGTTGCCACGACCGATGATCTTGAATTCAACGAGCACCGACTTTGATTTGAACTCATACTCCTTGAACCTTGATTTGTTCTTCGTTCTTGAGCTTGAACTTGATTTCTTGAACTTGAACTTGGTTGCTTGAGGCTTGAAGCTTGTAGAGAAATTGTGACGTTTGATCCTGTAATGACCCGGCTAATCGTTTTGTGTACTGTAGTCTCGTTTTCTTATTTATTGCTTATTCTATATTCATTTATGGTTATGTGACTTGCTGGGGTGGTTGGCTTTGTTGCGGGGATGTTTCGAAGTGAATTGGGACACTTAGTCTCAAGGTTGAAGGTTTAAGTTGGAAGAGTTGACTGGAGTTTGACTTTTCTATAGACGACTCTGCAAGTGGAGTTTTGATGGTTCCGATAGCTTCATTTAGTAATTTTGGACTTAGACGTATGTCCGGATGTTGATTTGGAGGTCCGTAGGTTGGTTTGATGTTTTTTGGTGAAAGTTAAAAAGTTGAAGGTTTGGAAGGTTGAGAGGTTTGACTAAGAGTTGACTTTGTAGATATCGGGTTCGGATTTAGTTCCGGAAGTTGGAATAGGTCCGTTGTATCATTTATGACTTGTGTGCAAAATTTGAGGTCAACCAGAGTTTATTTGATATGATTCAGCATTAGTTTTAGAAGTTGGAAGTTCATTGATTCATTAGGCTTGAATTGGGATTGATTCATGATTTCGATGTTGTTTGATACGAGTTGAGGCTTTGACTAAGTTCGCATTGTATTTTAGGATGTGGTGGTATGTTTGGATAGGGTCCCAGGGGCTTTGGGAGTGATTCGGACCAAGTTCGAATTCATTTTGGACGTGGAGGAGTTGTTGATTTCTGAGCATATTGTTTCCTCCTTCGCGATTGCGAGGAAAGGGACTCGATCACGAAGGGTCATTGCTGGTAGGTGAGCTTGTGTTCATCGCGTTCATGAGGCGAACGACGCGATCACGGAGCTTTGGGTGTTTGTACAACGCGAATGCGAGTGTTGGGACACGTTCGCGAAGAAGGTAGGGGAGGCTTGGGAGATGCACGTGTTTGTTCATTGCGATCGCGTGTGTTTGTCCGCGATCGCATAGGTGTATGCTACTGAGCACCGCGTTTGCGACTGGATTTACGCATTCATGTAGGCTATTTGAGGTTTGTGATTTATTTTGTCCTTCGCGATCGTGATGCAGGTCCCATGATCGCAAGTCACACTAACTGGACGGACTGTTAAAAACCCAAACCGAGGGCTAAAGTTATTATTTCATATTTTGAGTTGTAGAGCTCGATTTTGGGCGATTGTGGAGGGAATTTTCATGTCTTGGATTGGGGTACGTATTTTTGACTCGGATATGTCACTATTTCATGATTCCATCTTTATTTTTAGCATATAATTAGTGAATTAAAGTGAAGAAATGAGGGATTTTGTAGAAACTTTTCTTAAATAAAAAATGGAGCTTTGAAGGTCGATTTGAGGTCGGAATTGGATAATTTTGCTATGTTTGGACTCGTAATCGAATGGGTGTCCGGAATTTATAAATCTTGTCGGGTTCCGAGGTGCAAGCCCGTGGTTGACTTTTTGAGTTGACTTTTTTATTTTGGTTAAGATGTTAGCTTTATCATTTAGAATCAATTCCTATGGCTTTTATTGATTATATTTAGTTGGTTTGGTTAGATTAGGATCGTTCGGAGGTCGATATGCGCGGGAAGGGCTTGTTACAGGAGTGATTTGGCTTTCTTGAGGTAAGTATCTTATCTAAACTGGTTGAGGCAATGGTTGCCAGAATTATTTGTGATAGCTACGTGCTATGGGTGGCACATATATGTGGGGTTGAGCCCATATGCGTGTACCAGGGTACTATTTCCATGCTCAAAGTAGTGCTTAGGCTATGACATTCGTTGAAATGATTGCTAAGCTTCAAGTTGAGATGTTTCTCCTATTTGTACCCCTCTGTGAGCTATTTGTACTTTATTTGAGATTTCATTGAGGTTATTCTTCTGGTTGAACCTGATAAACTGCTATTTCTTGATGGAAATTGTCTGTTCTAGTTGTGATAGCACACATTGTACATGCCTACACCATAACATGTTATTTATACCAATCCAGGAGTATGAAACTTGATAAACATTGATCATGTACATGTATTTCCACATATTTGCTTTTCTCTATGTTATGAGCTGGACTGGTAGCCTGTGACCACTTAGGCCGGATTGTGACTTTTTAGCACGTGGTTGTCCGTACAATACGTGAGTTATCCGTGCAGTTGATTTTATTCGCACGTGAGTTGTCCATGCGGATCCAGCCGTTGATATTATTAGCACGTGAGTTGTCCGTGTGGTTGATTCTATTAGCATGTGAGTTGTCCGTGCAACACGTGGATTATCCGTGCAGCACATGAGTTATCAGTGCAACGTATGGATATGGACCCATCCCCCGATGGTCACCCTCTCATGTTTATCTCTTGATGGTGTACACGCGGTTATTGAGGAAAACTGATAAGTGGTTTGGTGGGGAAATGGAAAGGTTGAGGAAAGTCTAGCCAATGTTGTTTTGGAATTGCATTTCATCTTTACTTGCAATTTCCATGGTTTATTATCTGATTTATCTGTATATCATCTTATATGTTGTACCATTGACTGAATAGAGATTTTGAGTAATGGTACCCACACAGAGATAGTCCTTTCGGTGCCTTATACATGTTCACATTACTGTTATGTACTTGTTGGATTTATGAAACTGTACAGGTTATAACAAGTATCAGTTATCATTCTTGTTTCTTTTACCTCGCCGAGGTTAGTTGTGATACTTATTGAGTATATTGGCCGGTTGTACTCATACTGCACTCTACACTTAATTGTGCAGATCCAGGTGTGGGGACCATTTACCAGCGGTAGATTTGCTTGTTGGACTAATCTTCGAGAGGCGAGGTAGAGCTGCATTCTTGGCCGCAATTTTGACTTGTCTTTTCTTTTGTGCTGTTGTTTCAGTTTAGACAGTTTTATTATTTAGTTCAGACTTGTATCCATTGTAGAGCTCATGACTTGGTATTTATCAGTTTTTGGGGAATTTACCTTGTATTAGCAGTATTTAATTATATTGAGATTTCAGACTTATGCTATTTATATAAGTTTCGTTGTTCTGGTTCTTTATGGTAATGTTTCGGCTTGCTTAGCTGGTGTATTAAGTGCCATCACGACGGGTTAGGATTTTAGATCATGGACGTGACAAATCCAGGGCCTCTCTTTTGCTTCTTGTTATGAGTTTTGGTCCCTTTTCGGAGTTGTGGAGACCCCTATTTATAGCTGTGGAAGAGAAGAGTTGTGATGAGAACAAACTCTTTTCGATCAATCAGGCTGAAGTGTGACAAGGCCGCATTTGATTGGCCAGAACATTTCACCTGCACATGTGGCGCACTTTCATTTGCCTTTTAATTTGACTTGAATTGCCTTGTCATCTTGACACGTGGCATAATCTTATTAGATCTTATCTTTGACTTGGCATGCCATGTTATTTGACACGTGGCACCAAATTGGGCCTCTAGGAAGATGACATCTTGGACTTAATGAAGTGGGCTCATCACTTTTAGCCCAATTAAATGGGCTAGCCAAATGCATTTGAACTCATTACTTAACCCATATATATATGAGACTTATGTAATTGATCCAATTATATTAGCTCATAATATTTATTTGGACCAAATATTTATTTTAAGATTAAATCTAAATTTTTTATGGATTTAAATCTAATAAAATTTTCATTGCCTTCAATGTCAATAATTGTATTAAACGTAATTAGAATAATAATGAATAAAATTGAGGGGTCCGGTACATTTGGTAGTAAATAATTTTGAAATGAAATAGCACTTCTGATAAAACTTAGCTCATATTTCCCTAAACAATGCGTAAAACTGCTTTGATACTCTAAAACCCTTTTAGCATATACATTTTTAAACGATCAATGCTCGTTATGATGTATTAAGTAGGGGTGTACATAAGCCGAGTTGGTATAATTTTAATCAAAACCAAACCAAACCAAACCAAGTTGTAGTGGATCCATATTGTATTGATCAGAAAATAAAATTACAAATCTAAATCAAACTCTCAAAGTAGCAACAACCAAATGAACAACTAAAAAGAGGAAAATAAAAAAGAAGAATGGAAGGAGATTCTAGAGTGCTCCAACAAGAGCTAACCCAAAATAAAGAAAAGACTTCTATTCGCATAACCCTACACGGACACGAGCTGATAGTTATAGTAGTTATAATTCCTATTATCCAGTAGTTCCTCGACACATGTACCTTAACCTGGATCCTAATTGTAGTCCAATAACCTCTTGTTGGGCTGTTTCACGTTCTGACTCAAGTGTAGCCCATTCCCAGGCCCAAGTACTTTGTTGTGGTTTACCTCATTTGTAACAATACACCCACCCTTGAAAAGAACATTGTCCTCAAGGTTCGAGTCAAGAATCTTGCAACCAACAATTGCCATCGTCTGGGTCTTTAATATGGTTGCAAATGATATCCCAAAGTCCATTAGTATCATGTCAATTTCTTGTTTCATGGAGAATGAATTCTGGTGTTCTATTGGGCAAAATGAAAAGATTACTAGAAGGATGTCTCCGGGCACCATTTGCAAACTTTTTGCCATAATGCAAGGATGATCTTACAGTAACTACATACATTTTCCTGGTTTCTTCAAGAATCAAACTAAGTACATGTCCAACATTTATAAAACCAATGAGTACTGTGTGAAGCAACATGACTCCAACGTATGCTTCAAATCCTTGCTAGATAAACAAAAAAGAGAGGAGCAGCAGTAATGGACAATATATTCTAGCAGTAGAAGCACCCAATTCAAGAAGAAATCTAAGCTTGACAAGATACCCAACTACAAGTAAATTGAAAGCCACAGAAGGAAAGTGATTTGATGAACAAACCAAACTTTGGTCAAGAGAATGAAGTACACTACTCAGCACATGAAAAAGTTTAGCATTTAGCTTTAGTTTGGCAGTATGGTGCAATATAGAGAGATCTAGGCTAATAATGTAGGAAGCATCAAAAATAATCCCTACAGGTGACTGTAAGGTAGTGTTGTCAATAACACTTAAGTGAATTGAGAAATACACTTTCTGAAGGTTCTGGCAACGCAGGAAAGAGGGCATATATAGGATTGTAATTTCTCTTATTTGCACGGAGCTCTCAAATAAATCAAGTACCTCAAGCTCAACGCCAGTTTCAGGCCAAGAAGACATATCGGTTCGGAACACTTTAGAGTCGTCAGATAGAAAACCACGATACCTGCATGAAATACAAGGAACAAATTCATTGATTATCTGATTGAAAGTTGTGCACCAGTTGCAGTATATCTGGTTTCTTGAGCCTAGCGGAGTGCTCCTGAAGACAAAACGAGCATGTAAATATTTTTCCAAGTCCTCCTCAAACAATTGCTCATTATCTCGGCAAATCTTAACAAGCTTGTCGTGAAAAGCATGGACATGTTGCATTGTAACAACTTGTTGTGATTCAGCTAACCAATGGGCTATTGCAACACTGGAGAGTTGTACATTCGTCCCATGAAGATGAGTGAAATCAATGAGCTCAACAATTTTAGATTGTTCCTTGACTAATATAGACTGATCTATTGCACCAATAAGCCTTTGACTTGTACAAGGGAGTTGTGCCAAATCTTTCTGACTAGTACCAAACCAAGTGCAAGTCGGGAAGTCAAAGGCTGGTTGAAGCCACACCAAATGTCGATTTAGCACCCATATTCTTCGAATTATTACTCTGCAAGACGTTGATCCAAAAGCTGGCGTGCATATTCCATGTCATGTATCCCATCTGAATCATCCAACACAGCGAAAGAAATATTGCAGCAGAAGTTCGTGTCTCCTATATATGCTGGTTCCTATCTGGAAAAAGGGGTAGAATAGCCTCTGTACATATGTTTTGAAATAGAAAACTCTGCCCATTTGCAACGAAAGAGTATTGAGAATTGGCAGATACATGTGTCACAGGGAAAATGATATTTACAGGAGATAGCACACTAATGAGCAGCAATGAGCAAGTATACAAGGCATTGTTGAGTAGCAAAGCACAGTATATAACTTTGTCAAGTAGGCGGCGGACGAGTACTTGATGATATTGTAGAGAATGAACATAAAGTTGTAGAAGTGTTGATGAAGTACTTATCCACTACGTGGCTAGTGGAAGCAACCGAATAAAGTAAAGCGAAGGTGAAAACTATACTCCACCAAAATTATGAGTCAGCTACGCTTGATTCAACAAAAAAGTACACTGAGTGCGTACTCCGTCTATATCCGTCACCAACCAAAATGATCAACTGCCCAATGTTGAACCAATTGTGAACGTGTGAACCAATGTTCTGTTGGAGGCACCAGGACCTTCCATAACCAATAAGTGGCAAGTCATACTTCACCAAAGTTCTAAAATTTTCTCTTCGATTAGGATCGTTGTGAGCGTGAAGCTTTAAGGCGTCTGTAGTAAAATGTTTCTTTGCATAGAAATTTGCAGTCACATTCGGAATTAAACAGTCCAGGAAACTCTGAGAAATAAAAAATGAGTCCTTATGAGCGAATGGGTTAAGCAGGTTCTTGTTATTTTCTTGGACATTTTGATTGAACACCTACTCCACATTGCTTGAATATTCATAATCCATGGTAGATTCAATCATAACAATAAAGACATGTGCGGTTGGCTGCTCTTGACAGCTGTTGATACAAACTATCGCATCACTCTCAGTTGTGTCTTCCCCAGTAGTCTCCTCTATTTTTACATCATCCAAAGTCCTTACCTGCCCAGTATCCACCCACTTGCAGTCGTACAAGCCAAAATCATATGGAAGCGAACTAATAGCTCTATCAGGACGACGAAAATTTGTAAAAATGTCTCTCTTCGGCAACATTTGGAACACCTTGTAGCCAGACTCTATGTCTAGCTCATGTCCGTGGCCTTTAAGTGGAAGACTTGGTCCCTTAACTGAGAATCATAGAGGTGAAGATTCAAGCTGCGTTATCGCAACATAAGCACATGACACATCGTCGGGAACCACTGTTTTGGGTGTGTCTAACAGGAAGTTGTGAATCCAAATGTGATTTCATGATATTGGTCACCTTGGTGTTTGCATCATCCAAAACTGAGTCTAGTGCTGAGTTAATAGTTGTGGCATCTAACATTGTTTACCCTTAATTACGAGTAACAATTAAATTTGTATGTGGTTTTAAGGATATGTGACTTGGTTTAATACAGTTAAAGAATGAACTGAAATAGAGACTAAATTCAGCGAATAAGGAAGAGAGCAAACCACCAATATTGAATAGCTTTTCTGTGTTAGAATCCCCCAGAAATAAAATATGAAGTAAATAAATGAGTAGAATAGACTATAGCTTTTTGTATATCGATTGTAGATTATGTGTGTTCATTTACAATAGGGCTTCCTGTTTATATAGGAAGGGAAAAGAATTCTATACAAGGTAAAAATCTTATTTACAAGGTAAGATATCCCTAGAATTAATGGGTTCACCGTCTTTACTGATTTGAGCCGCGATTCCCGCCGAGATGTTTACATATCACGAGATTTCCGGTCCTTCAGTTACGCAAATCTGATATTTTTACCATAGGATGTTTTACCCTGATCGGCCTCGATGATCTCGTCTCGAACACCTTGGCTTCGAGCTTCGTTCCGGTGGAATCCGGTCTTGAACTTCTCCTTTCGATGTCCCGATCCTGGCCTATCGTGTAGCGACTTCAATCGATGCTGGTCGTCGAGCCCCAAAACCTATATCCCTTATGCAGGTGATCGAACTCGATCCCATACAGATAGTCCCCTCGTTTTTTAGAGAGTAATGATAAAAAACGACATGAGCCGCCGCTTTTAAGATTAGGTTTAAGGGAGACATACTTATGGCTCATAATACGGAACCCGGGGAGTCACATTGCAAAACGTCATATTGGTGAATGACGGCAGCATGGTGACGCACGTGTCAAATATCAAAAATGCCTTTTCGCAGACCAACTGAGGACAAGACTTGCAACGCCTGCAAACGCTAATTAATGTTTCCTCATTTTGGGACTCGAACCGCCACCTTTAAGAGGGTATAAATAGCCCTCCCTTCCTTCATTTCCAAAGTTTGCGTTATTGTATTCTCCAAGTCTTCTGAATTTGCTCATAAGTGTAATCTCCTTTGTTCTTGTTTTACTCCTGATACTTACTATCTTCTTTAACCCTTTATTTCTAATGGCTAAGACATCCAAATCCGTTCCCCAGAAACAAACCCCTTCTTCTTCTCAACCTATTGAAGAAGCTGAACCTGTCGTCGTCGAGGGGACTTCAACCGAGCCCCCACTAAAAGCGCTCATACCGGTTGGATGCTCGACTGGTACCGACTTTAAGGTAGAGAAGTCTTCTTCTGTACCGGACCGGGGTGAGCCGGTCACCAGATACATTTGTTCTATTACGAACAAACACATCGAGAGGGTTAAGCAGGATTGCAACTGGGTTGGTAAGGACGTGGTGGTTCCTTCACCAGAAGAGGCAATCACCACCCACGTGGAAGGCTACTTGAGTGTTTACACTTACCCCTTCACGCTAGGCCCTTTGGACCCCATCATCGTCGAATTTTGCAAAAGGTGTGATGTGACGTTGGGTCAGATCCATCCCTCTATTTGGAGAATAGTCATTCTCTTCCGTTTTTTTGTGAGTAAGATCGAAGGGCACCCCTTCACCCTCGATCATCTCCTGAGATTATACAGTCCCCGAATCTTCTGAGGGCGACTAATAAAACTTACTCGCCGGGCTAGCAAAGCCCCCTTTTCGAGCATCGACGAGGATAGGGACCGCGGCTGGATGAGCCGATTTGTTCGAATAAAGATATCAGACCTAATCCCTGCCGAAAATATGTCGTTCCCTGAAAAGTGGAACATGAACCGTAAGTACTATCTTCCTATTTCAATTCATTCGGTGTCTTCCTTTTGTTATCTTACTAACATATCTCGCATGGTGTAGTTGTTTCTCGAATGCCGGCTGCGATTCAGCATTTGGAAGAGTGGGTCTGGAAGGTGGTATCCCAAAGGACCTATTCAGAGCGTGCCTGGCGCGAGATATCAAAGGGTCGATGGGAGGCCAAAAATCATGATGAGGATCTTGGTGAGACCGGTAACATTTTTATTCCACATCTTATGCTATCGATGATGCTGCTGCTCCATATCTTACTCCGTTCCTTCCTTTGCAGGTCTATTGAAGGACGATGAATTGAGACCAGCATCCCCCAGTAGAGCGGTTCCCTGCCCTCCCCCTGCCTCGGAGCAGGAAGGAGAGAAAAAGAGGAAAGGAGTCCCCAGTTCTTCTGGGCCCAAGAAGAAAAAATCGAAGAAAAGCATAGCTCGTAAGACCAGAATTGCGGACGTGGCTTTCCGGTTGGATGATGAATTCGAAGAAGATGGAGGCCTCAAAATTTTAAGCATCGAGCCATCTCGGGCAGTCCCCGAGCCGAGGATCGATGAAACTCATATTCATCGAGTAGAGGACCTCAATGCAGGGGCGAGAATCGGGGCTTCCGCCGATGCAGGGGAGGCAGCGCAGGGGATCTAGGGCCCCCCAGAAGCAATGGACTCCCCTTCTTTCTCGGACTCAACCCTCAATGAAGCCCGAGCTGCGAGAGTGCATTCGCCGAACAAAGGCCATATACCGGAAGGGCCCTTTGAAGATTTCTTCGACGGTGTGCCATCAGCTGATACCTTTGGGCTCGAAGTGCCGAGGAAGAGTCCCTCCATCAAGACAAGCAAGGAATCTTTCAGTCCCAAGCTGGTCGATAGATTTCCTGCTCCGAGTTCCAACCCTGATCGAAAAAGGATAAGAAAGTTTGCCACTCCCGAAGATGCTAGGGCCCTTTCTGCACCTGTGAGGTGGCTAGTTATCTTCGGTGTCTGGTGACCGAAGAAGATTAGGCCGCAATGGACGAGGTGGATGAGGCCTGCTTGTTCAATGAAGCACAACAAGCATCAAATAAGGTAAAACTTCCTATAAGCCTTGCCCGATGTTCGCCACTTTATTTTTCGATTTTGACTAACTGCCTTATTTTCTATCGTACTCGTAGGCCTCGGTGCTTCATCATGAGGCTTTTCTTCGACTAAGGGAAGGGAAGGCGCGTCGAGGGTGGCTTGAAGGGGAGGTGTCGACCCTTCGGGCCGAATTACACTATGTGCGGAATGAAAATTCTAGCATGGTCGACCAGATATGCCAACAACTTGACCGAATAAACTAGTTCTGATCCGCGGCGAATGAGGCCAAAGCAGAAACCGATGAATGGAGAGCCAAGACCGATCTGCTGACCTCGAAAAAAGAAAACCTCCAAGCTCAAATGATTTCTTTAGAAAATCGACTTTCGGAGGCACAAGAGAAAATCGGGACTTTGACTAAGAGCACCGATATGCTTCAGTCCCAGGTCGAGACGCTTACCTCGGATCGTGATATTTTGGTCAACGAGCTGCAATCGGAAAAATCGGAGGTTGCCCCGTCCAAAGCTGATGCCGATGATCTAAAAACTCAATACAGGGCCGATGCCGAGGCTGCCCAGGAGCAATCAAAGATTCTGGTCGAGTATACTAAGTGCCAAACCCGCCTTTCTGTTCTCGAAGAGTTACAAGCTCGAGGATTCGATCTATCCACCGAGGTTGTTGATGCAAAAAAGATCGAAGCCGAAGCCAGAAGGCGGGCCTTCCCAGAAGAAGAAGAAGACTCCGAGAATTCTGACTAAATACATCTGTTGTATAATATGCCTTTTTAGAATTCTCATTTTTATAACATATTTTGCTTCATATATATGAAAGATCTCCTTTTATCTCCCTTTCTTGTTTGGTCTATTCTGACTCTCTGTTCTTAAAACTGATAATTCAACTTGTAGAATTTTTTGCCCTTCAGGCTTAGTTAAGACTTAGCCTGTTTCTTGGTAGATTTCCCTTTCCATGGCTAATTGGGTAAGGCCTAAGCCTTGAAAGGGGTCCGAGTTTTGCCTTAATAGGTTTTACTCCCCTTCGAATTTCATTAGCTCGACGCGGCCTTGGCCTAATAAGAAATCGGGGTTCTGCCTTAGCAGATTTCAGTCCTCCTCGAGTTTAACTTGATTCGGCCTTAGCCTTTTATAAATTGGGGTTTGCCTTAGTAGGTCTTACTTCCCTTCGAGTTTTATTAACTCGATATGGCCTTAGCCTTTTAAGAAATTGGGGTTTGCCTTAACAGGTCTTACTCCTCTTCGATTTCCGCGTGAAGTTCTGAGCAACGTTAATTTTCGATTGTGTAGTAAAAATTGAAGTGGCCCTTGGGCTCGGAGACAAGATGTCAGTGCCAAAGAGCTTTTACTAGCATTCAGGTGCTTGTACAATTTGCTCAGGGGGTAGATCAATCTACTTGGGAATGGTACTTTCGACCGTTTGACCCTTACATTGATTCCTAATGACATGTGAGAAGAATTGAAGTAGCTAAGTAATGAATCGAAATAGATAAGCAATCTTCTGATATTCAAGGTTGATCGAGGTTGTGCACCAAATATTATTTTCTTCGATAAGCGACAGATCTAAGTTAGCACGATTCCTGGTTGCCTCATTAAAAACCTTGCCATAAAATCCAATTTGGGACAAAAGCGGTCAAAGGGAAAAAGAGTGCAACGCGTGCCTTCAACCCTAATGTCCTGTGCTTCCTAGCTCAAGGTTACTTCATTCAATACCTGCAGATGTTAGTAACATGACACAAATAAATGAAGAATGAATTTTCATACCTCAACAATAGTATCGTTTCAGGTGGCTTATGTTCCAATTGTTTGGCAGCTATTTGCCATCCATGGTTCCAAGTGTAAGATCCCTTTCCGATGACCTTCAAGATAGTGTAGGGCCCTTCCTAGTTTGGTCCTAACTTCCCTTCGTTCGGATCTCGAGTATTAGGTGTGATTCTTCTGAGCACCAGGTGATGGGCTCTCCGGTTGTAGTACCTTTCGATCTTTTGTTTTTGGGCCACCATCCGAACAAGGGCTGCTTCCCTTCTTCCATCCAATAATTCTAGATTGGTGTTCATAGCTTCTCGATTTAATTCTTCGGTTGCATATCGGAACCTGATACTCGGTTCGCCTACTTCGACTGGTATTAACGCTTCAGCACCATATACTAGAGACAAAGGAGTGGCCCCGGTGCTAGTTTTCTCGGTTGTGTGATATGCCCATAGAACTTCGGGCATTATTTCTCTCCATTTTCCCTTTGCGTCGGTTAACCTTTTCTTCAAGTTTCGAATTATGATTTTGATGGTCGACTCAGCTTGTCCGTTGCCGCTGGGGTGATAGGGTGTCGATAAGATCCTCTTGATCTTGTTGTCTTCGAAGAACTTCGTCACTTTGCTGCCGATGAATTGCTTGCCATTATCGCACACGATCTCTGATGGCATCCCAAATCGACATATGATGTGGTCCCAGATGAAGTCAATCACTTCCTTTTCTCTAACTTTTTCGTATGCCTGCGCTTCAATCCATTTGGAGAAGTAGTCAGTCATAAAAAGAATAAATCGAGCTTTACCTGGCGAATAAGGGAGAGGGCCGACGATGTCCATCCCCCATTTCATGAATGGCCATGGCGATAAGACCGAGTGCAGTGTCTCCCCGGGCTGGTGGATAATTGGTGCGTGCCTTTGGCATTCGTTGCATTTGCGAACGAACTCCTTTGCATCTTTCTCCATATCGATCCAATAGTAGCCGGCTCAAATTATTTTACGAACCAAGGATTCGGAGCCGGAGTGATTCCCACACATGCCTTCGTGTATTTCTCTTAAAATATACTCGGTGTTGCCTGGTCCAAGACATATTGCGAGGGGGCCACCAAATGTCCTTCTGAATAGGGTCCCATCATCGGATAAACAGAACCGGGTCGCCTTTGGGCGTAACGCTCTCGATTCTTTGGGATCCGAAGGGAGTTTACCTGAACTGAGATACTCTATATACTTATTCCTCCAATCCCAGGTCAAGCTTGTCAAATTAATTTCGGCATGGCCTTCCTCCACCACCGATCTCAAAAGTTGTATGACCTTTTCGGACTCGATCTCCTCATCTTCGATCGATGATCCTAGGTTGGCGAGGGGGTCGGCCTCACTGTTTTGTTCTCGAGGTATGTGCTATAAGGTCCATTCTTTAAACCTGTGCAACGTGACTTGAAGCTTGTCCAAATACCTCTGCATTCGCCCTTCTCTGACTTCGAAAGTCCTATTTACTTGGTTGACCACGAGGAGGGAATCACATTTGGCTTCGATTATCTCTGCTCCCAGGCTTTTGGCCAGCTCTAAACCTGCAATCATAGATTCATACTCTGCTTCGTTGTTAGTTAATTTTACAGTCTTAATAGATTGTCGAATAGTATTCCCGGTTGGGGGTTTTAGTACGATACCAAGCCCCGATCCTTTCGAGTTCAAGGCGCCGTCTGTGAACAGAGTCCACACTCCTGAAAGAGTACCCGATTCGGTCATTAATTCTTTCTCGACCTCGGGTATTAGTGACGGTGCAAAATCGGCGACGAAATCCGCCGATACTTGAGATTTGATCGAGGTTTGGAGCCGATATTTGATATCGTACCCGCTTATTTCGATGGCCCACTTGGCCAATCGGCCGGATAACTTGGGCTTATGCATTACATTTCTCAGGGGATAAGTCGTTACTACACATATGGGATGGCACTAGAAGTAGGGTTTTAGCTTCCTAGAGGCACTCAATAAAGCGAGTGCTAATTTTTCTAAATACGGGTATCTAGTTTCGGCCTCACCTAAGGTTCTATTGACATAATAATAGAAAACTGTGTACCTTGTTCTTCTCGGACCAGGACCCCACTCACCGCTACTTCCGAGACGGCAAGGTTGAAGTATAGCTGCTCACCTGTTTTTGGTGTATGCAGCAAAGGTGGGCTAGAGAGATACCTCTTAAGTTCTTCTAATGCGCGCTGACATTCCGGACTCCATGAGAAATCGTTCTTCTTCTTCAGCAAGTTGAAAAATCGGTGACTCCTGTCGGAAGATCTCGAAATGAATTGGCCTAGAGTGGTTATCCGACCTGTGAGCTTTTGTACGGCTTTTACACTGTCTACAATTGTAATGTCTTCGATGGCTTTGATCTTTTCGGGGTTAATTTCTATTCCTCAATTTGAGACCATGAAATCGAGGAATTTTCCCGAGCCCACTCCAAATGCGCACTTCTCCGGGTTTAACTTCATGTTGTACCGTTTCAGCACATTGAACGTTTCCTGCAAATGGTTCAAATGGTCCTCTGCTCGCAGGGACTTAACTAACATATCATCAATGTAAACTTCCATTGTTTTTCCTAGTTGTTCTTCGAACATTTTTTTAATAGGCGTTGATAAGTAACCCCCGCATTCTGTAACCCGAATGGCATCATGTTATAACAGTATGTACCATACTTAGTGATGAAGGATGTCTTTTCTTGATCATCCTTGTCCATTCGTATCTGGTTATAGCCAGAGAAGGCATCGAGAAAGCTAAGGGTCTCGTGGCCAGTGATGGCCCCGATCATGCGATCGATGTTAGGTAAGGGAAAAGAATCTTTAGGACATGCCTTGTTTAAATCTTTATAATCTATGCACGTTCTTAACTTATTTCCCTTTTTGGGAACTACAACTACGTTTTCTAACCATTCTGGGTATTTAACTTCCCGAATGGACCCTATATTTAAAAGCTTGGTTACATTATCCTTGATGAATGCTTGTTTGACTTCGGATTGAGGCCTCGTATTTTGCTTGACCGGTCGAGATTTAGGATTGATGCTCAGTTTGTGAGTCGTGATCTCCGGTGGTATCCTTGTTATGTCAAGATGGGACCAAGCGAAGAGTCTTCGTTAGCTGAAAGAAAATGAATAAGTTTGGTCCTGAGCTCGGAGCTTAGGCCCGAGCCCAGGTATACCTTTCGATCCGGCGCATCTTCTCGGAGTGAAATTTGCTCGAGTTCCTCGACCGTTGATTTAGTTGCATCGGATTCATCGGGGCCGACGAATGGACGGGGAATCCCGTAATCGTCATCTTCGAGAAGCTCCTGTTCACCTTCGTTCGTTGAAGGCGATACCTGTGATTGTTATTTGGTTCTTTGGGAAGGAGCTACTGGTTTCGGTACTGCTTCTTCTACTGCGAACATCTCTTTCGCAGCATGCTGTTCTCCATAAACAGTTACGATCCCATCAGTAGATGGGAATTTCAACATTTGGTGCAGTGTTGAGGGTACCGCTCTAATATCATGAATCCACGGTCTCCCGAGCAAGGCGTTGTACCTTATATCTCCTTCGATTACGCAGAATTTCGTTTCCCGAACGGTACCGGCAGTGTTCACCGATAACATTATTTCCCCTTTGGTTGTCTCACAAGACATGTTGAAACCATTGAGAATCCGAACTTCAGGGATAATTTGGTCTGTCAACCCGAGCTGTTTGATAACCCATGATCGGATTATGTTGGCTGAACTACCGGGATCGACCAGTACACGTTTCACCTTTGTTTTGTGTACAAGCACCGATATTACTAATGCGTCGTTGTGGGGTTGCATGATTCCTTCTGCATCCTCCTCGCTGAAGTGCAAGGTTCCCTCCATCGCATAATCTCGAATGCGCTTTTCTCGGGTGATGGATATTTTAGTGCGTTTTAAAACCGGACCTTAGGGCGTATCTACCCCGCCGATGATCATATTGATTGTGTGTTGAGGCTCCTCCTGGTTTACTGGCTTACTCCTATTCCCATAATGGTTATTTGGCTTGGTCGCTCAAAAACTCTCGCAGGTACCCATTCTCGAGCAACCGTGCCACCTCCTCCCTCAGCTGTCGACAGTCCTCTGTCCTGTGCCCATGGGTACCATGATATTTACATATCAAACTGGGATCCCTCTTAGCTAGGTCCGATTGCAGCGGTCGAGGCCACTTAGTATCCTTAATACGGCCGATGGCTGACACGAGAGTAGCTGAGTCGACGTTGAAGTTATATCGGACAGTCACAGTGCTTCTCGATGACCATTGGTTCTCTCAAAGTTGTTTCTTACCAACGGTCCTCGGTTTTTCCGATTATGATCGTTCCTCCTTTCTCGTCTCGGGGAACCCTACCTTGCTGGAATGAATTTTCGATCCCCGGGATATGGTCGATGCCTGTCTCTGCTCGATCTTGGTTCTCGATAAATATCCCTTTGAACCTATCATGAGCTCTGATGGGGTAAGTGCATCCCGAGGGGGCTCCAAGTTGGTCATCCTCGACCCTAATCTTCGATTGATATCGGTTGTGTATATCCGCGCATGTGATAGCGGGATATTCAATCAAGCTCTGCTTAAGCTGTTGTGAAGCCGTCGAACATCAAGCGTTGAGTCCTTGGGTGAAGGCCTGTATGGCCCAATCATCGGTGACCGGTGGTAAATCCATACGTTCCATCTGAAAACGAGATACAAATTCTCTGAGCATCTCGTTATCCCTTTGCCTAACTTTAAATAAGTCCGATTTTCGCGTTTCCACTTTGATGGCACCCGCATGAGCTTTTACGAAAGCATCCGCAAGCATGGCAAAAGAATCGATGGAATTCGGTGGCAGATTATGATACCAAGTCATTGCCCCCTTTGACAAGGTTTCTCCGAATTTCTTCAAGAGCACGGACTCAATCTCATCGTCTTCGAGATCATTTCCCTTTATAGCGCATGTGTATGTTGTTACATGCTCGTTTGGGTCAGATGTCCTACTGTATTTGGGAATTTCTGGCATGCGAAACTTCTCTGGTATGGGTTTTGGGGCAGCGCTTGATGGGAAAGGTTTCTGCACGAATTTCTTTGAATCTAAACCTTTTAATATCGGGGGAGCTCCTAGAATTTCGTCCACCCTCGAATTATATGTTTCTACCTTTTTATCATTGGCCTCGATCTTCTTCTCGCCAGACTCAATTCGTCTGGTTAGTTCCTCAAGTATTTTCATGATCCTGGCGTTTGCCCCCGATCCGCCTTCGCTTGGTTCCTCTGTGATTGGTTCATTTTCGGGGATGATTTCCCGAAGAGGGCCGGCCTCAACCCTATTCAAAACTTGGCTCCGATTTTGCAGCTGAGCAATGGCCGCTTGCTGGGCCTGCAACATGTTGAATATCATCCTGAGGCAAATCCCGTCTTCTTCGTCGTTCTGATTTGCCGAACGATGTTCTCCTCGAACACTGTTCGATGGGCCAGAATTCCGATCCACATCGACCGCCATTTGGGAGTTAGCGTCGACTGGAACTTCATTGCCGGGCGCTACGTTATTGTTTTAGCCCTGGTGGTCAAACTCGCCATCGACGTATTGAGGCACAGATTGAGAATGCGACATGATTTTATTGTAACTTGAAATCAAAAAATATTCTGCAAAGAACAAGTATAAAATAGTCTGTGTAACAGAAAATTGTATCAAACTTTCACTATTATCCTTAGCCCCTCGGTGGACGCCAAACTGTTTACCCTTAATTACGAGTAACAATTAAATTTGTATGTGGTTTTAAGGATATGTGACTTGGTTTAATACAGTTAAAGAATGAATGGAAATAGAGACTAAATTCAATGAATAAGGAAGAGAGCAAACCACCAATATTGAATAGCTTTTCTGTGTTAGAATTCCCCAGAAATAAAATATGAAGTAGATAAATGAGTAGAATAGACTATAGCTTTTTGTATATAGATTGTAGATTATGTGTGTTCATTTACAATAGGGCTGCCTGTTTATTTAGGAAGGAAAAAGAATTCTATACAAGGTAAAAATCTTATTTACAAGGTAAGATATCCCTAGAATTAATGGATTCAACGTCTTTACTGATTTGAGCCGTGATTCCCGCCGAGATGTTTACATATCACGAGATTTTCAGTCCTTCAGTTACGCAAATCTGATATTTTTACCATAGGATGTTTTACCCTGATCGGCCTCGATGATCTCGTATCGAACGCCTTGGCTTCGAGCTTCGTACCAGTGGAATCCGGTCTTGGACTTCTCCTTTTGATGTCCCGATCCTGGCCTATCGTGTAGCGACTTCAATCAACGCTGGTCGTCGAGCCCCAAAACCTATATCCCTTATACAGGTGATCGAACTCAATCCCATACAAATATTTTTGGAGCCTCAACGAATTCTATGGAGTCGAATTGCGTTTTGTGCAGCACCGACGACATAGGGCAAATAGAAGAGAGAATACGAGAGTTATTCTCTTGCATCTCTTTCACTAAATTACGTATGTTGTCGATGGAAGTATAGATCATGGCATAAAATTCCAGAGGCATGGAGTACGAGCAACGACAACACCAATGTAGTGGATCCATATTGTATTGATCAGAAAATAGAATTACAAATCTTAATCGAACTCTCAAAGTAGCAACAACCGAATGAACAACTAAAAAGAGGAAAATAAAAAAGAAGAATGGAGGGAGATTCCAGAGTGCTCCAACAAGAGCTAAGCCAAAATAAAGAAAAGACTTTTATTCGCATAACCCTACACTAACAAAATAAGCCAAAATAAAGAAAAGACTTTCTATAGCTGATAGTTATAGTAGCTATAATTCCTATTATCCAGTAATTCCTTGACACTTGTACTTCAATCTGGATCCCAATTGTAGTCCAATAACCTCTTATTGGGCTGTTTCACGTTCTGACTCAAGTGTAGCCCATTCCCAGGTCCAAGTACTTTGTTGTGGTTTACCCCATTTGTAACACAAACCAACTATATCGGTTTGGATTGGTTATGTTTTATCGATTCTTTTGGGGTTTTTAAGTTTTTTTTTGTTACATGAATATTATTTTAATCTTCTTTGTTGGAGTTATAGGCAAAATTTTGATAAATGAATATATATTTTATAAAAATTAAAATAATTAACAAATATATGATATATTAAAATATTCTTATGGGAAAGCTGTTTTAGTGACACGTGATAGTTCTTTTCTTATTGGAACAATAAATTTTCGTTGATGTACGCTTTCAAGCTTAACCGAATTTTAATAATTAAATTCAAAAATTAATATGAAACCTGAATATTGATATATTCTATTTAGTTTTAAAAGTTACCAAGAAAATACCATTTCAAATTGAAAAAAGATAGAAGAGTTTGATAGATCTTGATATATGAATATGGAAGAGCAAAGTGATTGATGCATTTTACTAACACTTGACAAAAAGTTGACGATACAAATCAAAATCAACCATTATTTAAAGTCAATAAAAATGAGTGCGCTATATAGTTCTATTAAATATTGCATATCATGAGACGATCATAAGTATTTCTAAATATTTTTACAAAAGAAATCTATATAAAGTTCTAAAAGTATATAAATTTTTTTTATATTTATACGTCGGTTTGGTTCGAATTTTTTTAATTAATACCAAATCAAACCAAATGAAATCAAACCTAAACGAGTTTTTTAATCAATTTGATTTGACTAAATAGTTTGGTGATATTTTCTGATTCGGTTTGAACACTCTTGATACTGAACATGATAATCCAAAGACCAAATTTTACTCCATTAGCAGTTCGGGTCTATCTCAGACGTTGATGATATCTTGTAATATTGTGTACCATATATATTTGAAGAAGTGCTTATACCAAATCCTCTGTTTATTTAAAAATATATAATTGATTATATAATAGGAATATCAAGCAGCTTAAAGCTCCTTGTTTTTCATAATTCCTAAGAGGTTTATTTGATTAGCATTTTAAAAGTGTATAATAAGTGTTGGTGTTATGTGATTTTAACATCAAAATTATAATATTAAAGTGCATTATTTCTTGAGAGGTAGTGGTTATAAATTGGTAAGAAAATGATCATTATCTTTGATGTAACTCATGAAACTACTAGTGCCATGATCTACTACTAATTACCCACTAAAGGTTAAATTTTGTGACCACCAACCATGTTCTACAATTTTATTATCCACCACTACTTATTATTTATTTCAAGGAAGAGATTCTCCACTTATAAATAGTGGTGTTTCTTCTTTGTGTTTGGTATGGGAAAATATTGTAATATGCATGAAAAAGTGAGATTGGTGTAGTTCAAAAGAGAGTTTAGAGAAGGAGAAAATTTAAGTTTCCAACTTTTCTATACAAAGAGAATAGTATTATTTTGTTGAAGGAAGGTGTTCATTTTGGTGGAGTTTTGGACTCGATAACTTGTCTAGAGTTTGTTCAAGTCATACGACATTGTCGGGGCATTATATCCTGAAGGGGACAAGTCAAGAGTATTATTGTTGGACCGATATAAATGCTACTGTAATGGGCTTGAATCTCCTTAAAAAGAACGAGATATTTGCGCTTCAGCCTGAAAAATATTTTTTTATTTTTCTTAATCTTATTGTTCAAATGTAATTAGTTGTATTTTCACCAAGATTAGTTATAAGCTTTGACGTTGAAAAGGTTGAACCACGCATTCGTTTTGAGCGAGCGGCAAAGCAATAAAGTTTCTTTGAAAATTTAACCTAAATGGAATAGGTTCATATCATGATTTGTGACTTGCACATAAAGGTTGACGTCATTCCGGAATGTTTAAGTTTAATTCGGATGCATTCGGTGAAGTTTGAAAGTTTGAGAGTTGAAAGAAGGGTTTTGATCGTCGATTCATAGTTTGGATGTTGTTTGATGTGATTTGAGGCCTCGAGCAAGTTTGCATCATATTTTGGGAATGGTTGGTATGATCGGACCAGTTCCCGGGGGCCTCGGTTGTGTTTCGGATGAGCTACAGGGCATTTCGCCCACGTTTGAGCTGTTGTTTTTGAGATCTGGTGCATTCTTCTTCGCGATCGCGAAGAAAGGGACGCGATTACGAAGAGCAAAGTGCTGTTCCAGGCCTTGTGAATCGCGATCGCGGTAGAAAATTTGCGATCGCGTAGAAGGAATTTCTACTGTCAGTGGTCTGACTTCGGGAGCTTATATCTTGCAGTTTATAAGGAATTCGGGGATGATCTTGAAGTGCAAGTTGTAGCCCTTTGAATCTAGTTTTCAAAAAAAACAAACAGTTTGTCATTTAGAATTTTGTACAAGGAATTTCATCACTTTTAAGTTCTTGGAGCTCATGTGGGGCGATTTGGGGTGATTTTTGAAGATCGTTTTCGCGATATATCTTAAGGTAAGTTATTCCTACTTTTTTCGAGTTAAATTCATGGTTATATATGGATTTTAACATGGAAAAATTTGATAGAAATTATGGAATTTTTGGAAGAAAACCTAGAAATGGTATTTTTAGATTTTGACCACGAAATCGGACATGGAATTAGAAATAAATTATAAATTTGAGTTCGTGGTATTATGGGTAATGTTTATCTTCGAAAAGTTTCAGAATACGGGGATGCGGACCCAAGGGTTGATTTGGTAACTTTATGAGCGGAGTTGAAAATTATTATAAATTGATTAATTATGAGTATGGGAGTATATTTTTAATTGTTCGCACGTTGTTTGAATAGTTTCGGATCGATGGGCATTGGTTTGAGGTGTTAGAGAGGCGTTGGAGCTGGTTATGAAACTTCATTACGAGGTAAGTTTCCTATCTAACTTTGTGAGGGATAATCTGCTCCGTAGGTATTAAAATTGTTATGTGCTACTAGTTGTGGGTGCTACCTACACACGAGGTGATGAGACTCCGTACGTAACTAAAAGCATGTTTATGTCAAGGTAGACTTAGGACTTTATCATGTAATAGTTGAATTATTTGAGCTCATGTTGCTAGCTTAATTAAGTGAATTTATAATTGAAATTGATTTGGGAATATATTAGGCCAAGCTTTATCACCTTGAGTTGTTTGGCGAGATATTTGATAAACGGTAAAAGTCATTTTTACTTTATGCTCCTGCACCTGTATTTTAAGCACATGACTCGTAATTCGATAAGTTTCTTCCTTTCATGTGGATCGGGCCAAACGCCCCGGCAGTATATTGAGATGCATCTCTAGTTCGCGTCGGTCGACCCTCGGCAATGTACGCACCACTTTGGATCGGGTCGTACGACCTCGACATAATCATGTGTTATACTGCTAGCAGGCTGGATATTCACGAGATCCCCCTCCTATTGAGGCCTGGCATTTTATATGGTATTCCTTATCTGTTTGAGATTGCACTTGAAATTTCAGATATGTTGAGATGGCACGTGAGATTTGAGAGATTTATATCGTTAAAAGAAAATTTTGGAGGATTATGTTAGTTACAGTTTTTATCTCACTAACACGTTGTGCTTCATATCTGTTATGAGTTATCATATTGATTTATTAGACTACTAGTAAGTGTCGATGTCGACCCCTCATCTCTACTTCTCTAGGGTTAGGCTAGATACTTACTGGGTACACGTTGATTTACGTACTCATACTACACTTCTGCACTAAATGTGCAGGATCTGACAGGTTCATTTGTTGGCCATCTTGGCGCGTAGGCGCAACTGCTGAGGGGACTTTATGGTGAGCTGCTTTCTACGCTATGCACCTTGGCCCAAAGAGTCTCCTTCTTATTTGTTTACCTTTTCTTGTCTATTATATATTCCAGATAGATGTTGTATTATTATTGCACTCTTTAGTAGATGCTCATGCTCTTGTGACACCAATTTTTGGGATGTTCTAGAAGTTGTTTGTGGTTTTGCTTAGAATGTACACACTTTTATTATCTATTCTATTTAAATTGTAAGTTTTCATGATTTTAATGCGTTGCTTTCTTTATCTAATAAAATTCACGATTTTGAAAATAATAAAAAGGCATAATTAAGTTAGTAGTTCACCGTTGGCTTGTCTAATAGTGAAGTTGGGCGCCATCACGATCTATAGTGGGTTTTGGGTCGTGACAGCTTGGTTTTAGAGCACTAGATTCACTTAGGTCTCACGAGTCATGAGCAAGTCTAGTAGAGTCTTGCAGATCGGTACAGAGACGTCTGTACTTATCTTCGAGAGGCTACATGGCTGTTAGGAGATCTTCTGTTCCTTGATTCCTCATCGTGCGATATGATTTCGTTGAAGCTTATGCCTTCGATTCCTTCCTACTCATTCGTATGCGACGTCAGGCACTTTTATTAGCTGGACACCGACGAGTTGTGAAAATGCTACAGATGCGGTGCAGGATGTTTTTCCCTGAGTATGCAAGCGGACTATTATCGTCGCCTTGTGGAGGAGTGTTATGTCATTTCAACCCAGTTGATGTTTCCTACGGTTTCGAGATTATGCTAAGTGTATTGTGATGTTCATGCGTTGTTATCGCGTAGTGCCGGTATGAGTCATGGCAATGATTGATCTGGGAGGAGGATTAATCAGTTCAAGATTGGGAGATTCGACATTTGATTCCAGCGGAGGAGAGGCAATTGGACTATAAATGTTCACGTTGGTTGATGGAGTCGCGAGATTGGATATTTCCTAATCTAGTGGAACTCTTGTTAATATTGTGGTGTCGTCGTCTTTGGTTGAATGTATTGAGGCTCGTCGGTGTGATGGTCTTCTTTGGTTTTCTTTCGGGGCAGGGTGTTGTGGAATGGTACCTAAGAGGCGGTTATCAGAGATGGTGATATGTGGTGGCTTCAGGGTCGGATCAGTGCTTTCAGTGTTGAATGGTTCGAGAGGATGATCTTTTTGGAGGCTCAGAGTTGGTGGCATTTATCAATTTGGGTGCTACAGAGATGGATTATGATTTGAGGCAGTATTTGGGTAGCGAAAGATGAGGAAGGACATGGTTGGAGGTGTCTCGCGGAGGTTGAATTTCTAGAGGTCGAGTAGTTCTAGTGGGTTCAAGAAGTAAAGTGAGTGACTAAAGATTTTCGAGTTCGTCGTGTGACTAAGGAATTAGTTTTGCGGCGAAGTATGAAAGAGGTTTGGAGTATTTCTATGAATGTTACCGGGTTTGTGGTGCGATCTTAGAGAGATGGAGGAAACAACTTTGGATTTGTAGGAGGTCTTTCAGAACGGGTGTATCAGTTGGAGATACTATTTAGTGCATAAGGAGGGTATGAAATGGCTGATGGGTATTGAGACGATGCGGTCTCGTGATTTGGTTCACTCGGGATGAGTGTTGTTTTAGGTTTATTATGTGTTTGAGTAGAACTATTATTTCGAAGGCAAGTCAAGAGTAAATTGGAAGAAGTTGAGTTAGTTCGTAGTGGTTTGAATCAGCATGGTTGTGGAAATGATCGCTTCCTTCAGGGTGGTAAGGCTATATAGGTGATTCGTGGTTGTACGTGCGAGCTTGACAGTCACCGTAATTTGATTGATTTGGAGGTATTTAATTTTGATGGCCTTGTTATGTGTAAATGAATCCCACAAGAGTTATGGCGGTTTAGACGACGACTGGAGGTTTGCATTTTCTACGAGTATGGGAATTCGGTTGTGTGTTGCAATTGTTCCTCTTAAATGTGTTGAGTTAAAGGGTTCTAGATGATGAAGTGTTTATTCTATTGGTGGTTCAGAAGTTATGGTGAAATTCTTGTACTCTCGTGTAGCGGCATATAGGTGTAGTGAGCGGTATGGAAATTGGAAGTTGATGATCAAGGTTGCAGTTCGGTATTGATAAGAATGTCACGATCTAGGATGAGCGGGGGGGGGGGGGTTTAAATGTTCAGAGTATGCTTGCACTATTTTCAGGCAACCTGAGGATGGTCTGTTTTGTGGTAGGAGTGTTGGGTATTGAAAGCAGATGTTTGGCTTGTATTATAGAAACAGCATGGTCAATGGCCATTAATGTTCGGATTTTACTACCTGGTGCGGAAGGTTGTGGGAGTATATCCCACGAGAAGATCGTATAAGTGTGATGTTAGTCATTCAACTGTTAGAGATTGAAATCAGATATGGAGATTTTGGTACTGTCGACAATGGGAGAGGTTATGATTAAGAGGTGCTCTATTCCTTGGGTTGTGGACTGTGGGAGTTTGTTCCGGATTTGGCGACTGCTCGTATGTGTCATGAATAGGGTCACCGTGGATCCTTAAAAGGTTATCGGCTCAGTATGGGATGATCAGAATCAGCTTGAGGTTCGTTAGTAGATCTAATATGAATATATGCTCTACATCAGGTCAGATGTGTTCATTCAGCATAGCATTGCTTATGGAGGAGCCTTCAGGTATTAGATGTTATTCCTACCGTCAGTAATTCTATGTAATCCTATATTATGCCATGTGGGTTATGAGACGACTTGATTCTTCGCACATGTGTTGTGATCCCCTGTAGCTTGTGATGTTATATGAGCAAGATGGCTCTCTAGATGCAGGTCGCTTATTGCACCTTAGTCGTGCTTGAGTTTTTGTAGCACATGGCGCTATCCGTCTCCCCAGGGTTGTATTTATGCACTGGGCGTGCCTGTGGTTGACATTAAGGTATTTCATAGGTATGAGCATTATGGCTTGATGGGTATTTCTTTATTTATTGTTATGTGCAGATCGGGTGGCATGCCGCCACGGTTATGTTGTTTGGATCGAGTTGCACGCCGCAACAGTGTCATATTTGGATCGGGTTGCACGCGACAACGATGTCATGTTTGGATCAGGTTGCATGCCGCAACAGTGTCATGTGTGGATCGAGTTGCATGCCGCGACAATGAGATGTTAAGTATGGTTCCTTATACTTATTTTGTGTGCCTTATTTCTCATCTCTAAGATAGGTTCATAGAATCTGTTTGGCCATTTTATTCATTACGCAGGCTGGATGATTCTTTGCCAGAGTTCGTTCTTCCTTATGGGTCACATTCGAGTTTGTAGCTTGTAGGCGCATTGATGGCGTCATATGAGATTTTTGGCGGTGTTTGAGGTGGCTTATTGCTCGAGCTTCTTGTACTGGGTGAGACGTTATTGGACCTGAAATCAGTGCAATCGGATTTATATAAGGTATATTAAAGGGAAAATTTCACTATTCAGTTCAGAATGAGGCAAGTATTCTTGTTGAGTGGAGGACTCCATGATTTATTGATTTGGCAGGTGGTTATGAGCTTCTATGCGTCGTTTTCATCATTGCAGTATCACGAGGATTGAATCGGGGATTATGCGCATATGAGGTATACTACGGGCATCAAGTTAGTGAATTTGCAGCTTCTAAGGTTGGAGGATGTTAATATGGGCATACGAATTATGCGGTGCATTGTGTGGTTTCAGCATGGGTGTGTGATCATATTTTGTAGAACGGGTTGAGATTAATATGGTGTTCGTATGTTAGAATTAGGTCTCGTAGAGAATTCGGGATGTTGGAATTTGGTTCTAAGGCTTGTGCACTAAAGTAGCAGGAAGGATCTTCAGTCTGGCTCGAGCTAATGTATTCACACGGGTTGTGGTGGCATGGGTAGGTGCACGAGGTGTTAAACAGTGGTTTTGGGCAATTCCGTAGCGGCTCTTGGCACGTTCGAGGACGAACGTATATCTAAGTGGGGGAGAATGTAACGACCCAACCGGTCGTTTTGAGCTCTAGCGCGTCATTTGGCAGTTTGAGGCCTTGAGTAGCTTCACTTCATGTTTTATGACTTGTACGCGTAGTCGGAATCAAATTTCAGGAAGTTCGGAGTTGATTCGGATGAAAAATTCTCAATTCGGAAGCTTTAAGTTGGAAGAGTTGATCAAGGTTTGACTTTTGAGTAAACGACCTCAGAATCGGGATTTGAAGGTTCCAATAGGTTCGTATGATGATTTCGGACTTGGGCGTATGTTTAGGTTGGTATCAGGTGGTCCGGAAGCATTTCGGCGCTTATTAGGGAAATTTGATATTTTTAATGTTTTAGAATTTCCTAAGATTGATTTGAAGTGAACTTTGATTTTATTGATGTTCGTTTGGGATTCTGAGCCTTGGAATAGGTTCATATCGTGATTTGTGAGTTGCACGTAAAGTTTGACATCATTCTGGAATGTTTAATTGTAATTCAGACCCGTTCGGCGAAGTTTGAAAGTTGACAGAAGGGCTTTGATCGTCGATTCGTAGTTTGGATGTTATTTGGTGTGATTTGAGGCCTCGAGCAAGTTTGTATCATGTTTTTGGGAATGGTTGGTGTGAGCTGTTGTTTTTGAGATCTGGTGCATTCTTCTTCGCGATCTCAAAGTAAGGGCCGCGATCGCGAAGGGCAAAGTGTTGTTCCAGGCCTTGTGAAGCGTGATCGCGGAAGGAAATTTGCGATCGCGTAGAAAGAATTTCTGCTGTCAGTGGTCTGACTTCGAAATCTTATATCTTGTAATCTATAAGGAATTTGGAGATGATCCAAAAGTAAAAGTTGTAGCTCTTTGAATCTTATTTTCGAAAAATTAAAGAGTTTTTCATTTGGAGATTTTTACAAATAGTTATGGCCATTATACCAAAAGGTGTCTGTGAAGAGAAAATAAAATTTGTACATCGCGATCGCGAGGTTTTGGCCATGATCGCGATGAAGGAAACGATGTTGGAACTTTTGTTAAATCACGATCCCGAAGAAGGAGGCCTGACAGGTGTATTAAACATCTAATTCAGAATTTTAAGCTCATTTCATCACATTTAAGTTCTTGGAGCTCATGCGGGGCGATTTGCGGTAATTCTTGAAGATCGTTTTCGCCATATATCATAAGGTAAGTTATTCCTACTTGTTTCGAGTTAAATACATGGGTTTTATATGAATTTTAACATGAAAATTTGATAGAAATTATGAAATTTTTGGAAGAAAACCTAGATATGGTATTTTTAGATTTTGACCATGAAATTGGATATGAATTAGGAATAAACTATATATTTGAGTTCGTGGAATTATGGGTAATATTTATCTTCGAAAAGTTTCGGAATCTGTACACGGGGGCCTGAGGGTTTACTTGGTTGACTTTTTGAGAGAATTTAAATTATTATAAATTTATTAATTATAAGTATGGGAGTATATTTTTATTGGTTTGCATGTTGTTTGAATAGTTTCGGATCGATGGGCATTGGTTTGAGGTGTTAGAGAGGCGTTGAAGCCGGTTATGGAACTTCGTTGCGAGGTAAGTCTCCTATCTAACTTTGTGAGGGGGAATTTGCCCTGTAGATAGTAAAATTGTTATGTACTATAGTTGTGGGTACTACGTACGCACGAGGTAACGAGAGTCCTTACGTAGCTAAAAGTATGTTTATGTCTGGGTAGACTTTGGACGTTATCATGTAATAGTTGAATTATTTGAACTCATTTTTCTATCTTAATTAAGTTAATTTATAATTGAAATTGGTTTAGGAATGTATTAGGCCGAGCTTTATCACCTTGAGTTTTTTTGCGAGATATTTGATAAACGGTAAAAGTCATGATTACTTTATGCTCATGCACATGTGATGAGCACATGATTCGTAATTCGCTAAGTTTCTTCCTTTCGTGTGGATCAGGCCGAACGCCTTGGCAGTATATTGAGATGTATCTCTGGTTCGTGTCAGTCGACTCTCGGCAATGTATGCACCACTCTGGATCGGGCCATACGAGCTCGGCATAATTGTGTGTTATACCCCTAGCAGTCCGGATATTCATGAGATCCCACTTCTGTTGAGGCCTGGCATTTTATATGGTATTCCTTATCCGTTTGAGATTGCACTTGATATTTCAGATCTTTTGAGATGGCACATTTGATTTGAGAGATTTATATTGTTAAAAGAATATTTTGGAGGATTATGTTAGTTACAGTTTTTATCTCACTACTACTGTTGTGCTTCATATCTGTTATGAGTTATCATATTGATTTATTGGACCATTAATAAGTGTCGATGTCGACCCCTCGTCACTACTTCTCTGGGATTAGACTAGATACTTACTGGGTACGCGTTGATTTACGTACTCATGCTACACTTCTGCACTAAACGTGCAGGATCTGACAGGTTCATTTGATGGCCGTCTTGGCGCGTAGGCGCAACTGCTGAGGGAATTTTATGGTTAGCTGCTTTCTATGCTACGCACTGCAGCCCAAAGAGTCTCCATCTTATTTATTTACTTTATCTTGTCTATTTTATATTCCATACAGATGTTGTATTATTATTGCACTCTTTAGTGGATGCTCATGCACTTGTGACATCGGATTTTGGGATGTTCTAGAAGTTGTTTGTGGTTTAGCTTAGAATTTACACACTTTTATTATCTATTCTATTTAAATTGTAAATTTTCATGATTTTAATGCGTTGATTTCCTTATCTAATAAAATTCACGATTTCGAAAATAATAAAATACATAATTAAGTTGGTAATTCACTGTTGACTTGCTTAACGACGACGTTGGGCATCATCACAATCTACAGTGAGTTTTGGATCGTTACTGGTGATGGAGAATGAGTTCAACCACATCGCCATCACTTCTCATGATTGATAATATCCAGTACTAAAATCTAAATTCAAGAAGCATTTGTTTGTGCAGAAAAAGCATATGCTCTTAGAAAATTCGACCTTATCTTAATTGCTTGTAGTTTGTACGGGTACTTATTCCTCCTTTTCGAACTTAATATTGCCTTGTGGGTCCATTTCAAAGTCATAATACAACTTGCAAAAAAAAAAAAAATATTAACTGGTGAAATATAGTTTTCAAGTACATTTCACAGTGCACGCTGTATTCCTTTTCGTCTTAAAAGTAGTGACTGGGGCATCCTTTTCAAGTACATCATAACATATATCTTGTCACTAACATAGCTCAACCCGTTTTGTTGCTATAGGTAACGCGAAGAAGTGTGGGATATATGATATATATGTAGTTGTGCATAATAAATTTGTGTCAAGAAAATAAAATCAAGACCAAAAAATATTACAATAATCGTAGTATTTGATTTCAAATAATATGAGTGTACAATCTCTATGAATCCTCTCATTCTTCTTTCCAATAGTAAATAAATTCAAGGGCGCTTGAGCTTGATTTTGAATCTATATTTGTTGCTCCGAACGATGGTCTTGAATTCAACTAGCACGAACTTTGATTTGAACTCGTACTCCTAGAACCTTGATTTTGTTCTTTGTTCTTGAGCTTGAACGTGATTTCTTAAACTTGAATTTGATTGCTTGAGGATTAAAACTTGTAGAGAAATTTGCAGCGTTTGACCCACGAGCTCTCTCTTGATTTTTGTTATAATTTCTGGTGTCTTTTCTAGGTTATGAAGACCCCTATTTACAGTTGTAGAAGGGAGGAGTTATGATAAGAACAAACTCTTTCCGACCAATCAAATTGAAATATGACATGACCGCATTTGATTTGCCAGAATATGTCACTTGCACACATGGTGCGATTTCATTGGCCTTTTGATTTGGCTTGACATGCCTTGTCATTTTGATACGTGGCATGATCTTATTGGCTCTTCCATTCGACTTGGTGTGCCACGTCATTTGACACGTGGCACCAAACTGGGCCTCTAGGAAGATGACTTATTGGGCCTAATGAAGTGGGTTCATTATTTGTAGCACAACTAAATAGGCTAGCCCAGTCAATATTTATTGGATTTAAGTAATTCATCCAATTATATTAGCCCATAATTTCTTTGGACTAGTATATGTAAAATATAATCTAAATTATTTATTTAATTTGAATCGAACAAATTTTATGTCTACAAATGCCCCCTACTTCAAGACTTGTCAGAGAGTAGAGGTAAGCTTGAAGTACCATGAAGTCCATTTTCGTTTCTTCTTGACAAGTTACTCTGTTGATGATCTTATTCAGATGCATTCCTGAGGGAGATTTTATTGTCCATCTCAATACATAATGACTCAATGATAACGAAATCTCAAGCTCATTTGATGTGATTTCGTCCAACTAGTTTATAATTTAAATCATCAAATGGGTAAAATAGCTTTCCGTTATTTTAGCAACTATTACATGGCTTTCATGAACTTTAAAAATCATTGAGTTATTGTCCATTCAGTATAATTCACCATAAGAAAGTAATACTTGCCAAACTCCCTACACGTTGGATAAAGTAACCATAGGCTACATGTAGCCTTTTTGAAGAGCCTTCAAGATATTAGCTTTTGTCCGTATATCATTATCTTTAATGACTTGGTCAGATGGAATTTTATTTGCAAGCAGCTGGATTAAGCCCATGCAAGAGACTTCAAAGTCAAATTAGTGACTTTGGGCGTGTAGTGCCGTTATTTCATAGCCAACCTAACCAGATACAAGCATAACTAGATGCTACAACCTATTCCAATATGAATTCCAGTATGAACTTGACAATTCCATCGCCCTTACCGAATTAAGTTCCTCCGACTAAAATAATCATCCCATATCGAAATACAGATTCTTGCAGCTGCCTTTTGAATTGATCCGACATCGAAGGACATCTTCTCAGCAATCTATTTGGGGTCTATATAAATAGATACATGTTCTTCATCTTGTAGGCATTAATCGCGGGGCCTTTTAACGATTATAAGGCAAGAGCACAGTGAAGCTAAGTCCATTTTTTTTCTTGTGTTTTCCTTTGCTTTTTTTTTTTTTTGTAGTTCAAGTGAGAAGGATGTGTCCTTGTTTAAGGAAATGACCCATACACGAAGAAGGGATGGATACTCATACCAACCCAAATATCTAAGAGAATACTCTCAGGGTATGAAGGGATGGATACTCATACTCGCCCGAATATCCGAGAGATTACTCTTAGGGTATTAAGGGATGGATACTCATCCCCGTCTGAATATCGAAGAGATTACACTCAAGGTATGAAGGGATGGATACTCATCACGGCCTGATTATCGGAGAGATTAGTCTCAAGGTGGCCCGAATATCTGAGAGATTACTCTCAAGGTGACCCGACTATCGGAGAGATTACTCTCAATGTAGAGCGACTATCAGAGAGATTACTCTCAATGTGGTGCGACTATCGGAGAGATTACTCTCAATGTGGCCCGACTATCGGAGAGATTGCTCTCAAGGTGGCCCGGCTATCGAAGAAATTACTCTCAATGTGGCTCGACTATCGGAGATATTACTCTCAAGGTGGCTCGGCTATCGGAGAGATTACTCGCAAAGTGGCTCGAATATCGAAGAGATTACTCTCAAAGTGTGACCCGATTATCAGAGAGATTACTCTCAAGGTGGCCCGACTATCAAAGAGATAACTCTCAAGATGGCTCAAATATCGGAGAAATTACTCTCAAGGTGGCCCGAATATCGGAGAGATTACTCCCATGGTGTAAAGGGATGGATATTCATCCCTTCCCAAAAACTGAGGGCCATTTCAAGGCGCAAAAGTTCATACAGCATATCGAAGTGCAAGCCCATGGTAACAAATAGATGGAGAAATCTTGAACATCATATGGGAGGACAAATCCATGGCAGCATATAGAAGGACAAATCCATAAGAGGCCAACTAAAGGGACTTAACCGTCCACCTTAAGATTGAAAAATTATAGTTCCTTTTAAGGACAAGCCCACGAAGAGGCCAACTTAAGGTGCAAAGGGACTTAAATGTCCACCTTAATATCGGAAAGTTATAGTTCCTTTTAAGGGAAAACCCACAAAGAGGCCAACTTAAGGTACAAAAGGACTTAAATGTCCACCTTAAGATCGGAAAGTTATAGTTCCTTTTAAGGACAAACCCACAACGAGGCCAATTTAAGGTGCAAAGAGATTCAAATGTCCACCTTAAGATTGGAAGACTAGAAACCTTCACCTTGAAGACTTGGTGGACTTGACGACATTGACTTGAACATTTTGCGAACTTTGAAGATTTGGCGGACTTTGCAGACTTCAACTTGAAGACCGACAAACTTGAAGATTTCATGGACTTGAAGATTCAGCGGACTTTGACGCTTCAACCTGAAGAGTGGTGGACTTTTAACCTTTAACTTGAAAAATTAGCAGACTCAAAGACTTCAACTTGAACGCTTGGATGGCTTAAACAATTCAACTTAGGGACCGGCAAATTTGAGGACTTCAACTTGAAGACCGACGGACTTGAGGACTTCAAATTGAAGACTCAAAAGGCTTAAATATTTCAACTTGAAGACCAGCGAATTTGAGGACTTCAACTTGAAGACTTTGAGGGCTCAAATATTTCAACTTGAAGAGCAGCAAACCTGAATATTGGCAAATTTAAAGATTTGGCGAACATGAAGACATAGTGAATCCCTGAACTTCAGTGCAAATACTTGGCAGCCGCCTAAAAGACTATAATCGTCCCATTGAAGACACAGGCTTACCATGGAGGATTGTCCCATATAAGTCATATGAGATCCAAAGTTCAACAGAATAATGATATTTCAAGTCGATTTTCAAGTGCTGATTAAATGGATTACATTCCATTGTACTTCATTCGGACAACGATTGGAGCAATATGTATCTTTTCAACTTATACAACTGAACTCAGAATGAAACTCTAAGCTACCAACATATCTCGGTGAAGAGGATCAAGTCATACCATAGTTCAGAATGGGTGATTATTATTATTATTATTATTTTTTTACGTCCTAACTTTTTCCTAGGCCACCTCTTTCGAGGTTTTCAACCTAGCGAACTTTTTTTTTAAGTCCTAACTTTTGCCTAGGCCACCTCTTTCGAGGTTTTCAACCTAGCGGACTTTTTATTTTTTGGTGGGCCATACACAGTTTAGACTCATGCAGGCTAGGAGTGTAGGAACATGCACTTTAGGCTCATGCATCATCGAGCGTTATAACTTGTAGTTTAGGCTCGTGCATTGAGGAGCATTATAACTTGTAGTTTGGGCTCGTGAGCTGAGGAGCAGTATAACTTGCAGTTTAAGCTCGTGCGTTGACGAGCATTATAACTTGTAGTTTAGGCTCATGCATTGAGGAGCATTATAACTTGCAGTTTAGGCTCATGCATTAAAGAGCATAGTGACATGCATAGACTTTTCGATTTCATTTTCGAATGAAAACTTGCCCCCATCCTCACCTTCTTGTTCTTCTTCGTCGTCGTAAGGCTCAAAAACAGGCAGCCCTTGGTCGGCACTTATGGCCATATTTAGTTCCATATTATGAGCACGAGTTGCTAGTTCTTCAAATATTCTGGGCTTTATGCCTTGTAATATATAGCTAAACCCCAATGCATGCCTTGAATGCACATCTCGATGCTAGAAGTTTCACTAAGGCGATCTTTGCAGTTGAGGCTTAAGCTCCTCCAACGGTTGATGAAGTCAATAACTAGCTCATCCTTCCATTGATGAACGTTTGTAAGTTTTATTATACTTACGATGCGTCTTGTGCTATAGAAACGATTAAGAAACTCCTGCTCTAACTGCTCCCAACTATCGATGGATCCAGGTTCGAGATCTGTGTACCAATCGAATGCATTACTTTTGAGATATCGAACAAAGAGTTTGAGAAGATAATCACCGTACCTTCCAGCATTGTTTCAAGTTTCAACAAAGTGCGTTACATGTTGTTTCAAAATTCCCTTGTCGTTGAATTGCTGCAACTTAGTTGGTTGATAACCAGCATGCATCTTCAAGTTATCAATTCTTTGCGTAAACGGTTTTGCATATGTGGAGAGATAATTTGGACGACGACTCAAGTTTAACTTTGATAGCCTCCATGATGAAGTCCTTTAATACGAGAATTAGACCTTCAGCCGAGACTTGGATCTCCTTAGTTGTTGTAGCTTTCTTTTCGGAGGAGTCTCATTTTGTCTTGTAACCTTTGAAGATTTAAAGGTGTTTGTATGGATTCTCCTTCTACTATGCTATCCAACTTATTTGTTAAATTGAAAAGTTCAGCAATTTGATCTTGCACGCGCTTTGACAAGCCTTCAACTACTTTCATCAAATTTACGAGTTGTTCTTCTACGGTAGAATCTTCAATAACCATTACTTGCATGATGTCCGTAGAGGATGAAGAATGAAATAGATCATTATTGGGATAGAGCTTGGAGGTCGCATTAATGGAGACTAAAGTAGATCCAGCGCTCAAGTCATCATCATAAGCTTGCATGAAAGGTTTCTCAGACTTAGATAAACTAAGTTGGGCAAGAACCTTTTCGATCCTTTTGGTGAAATCGTTCCCTTTTTGGGTCGTGCTTGTAGAGGATCTTGCTCCTTTTGAAGATGAAGATCCGAAAATAGGGGTTGACGTGGACGACACTTGGAGTGCTTATTGTCCTAAAGAGCTTTCTTTGCTCCTTCTAACTGGCCCAAAACTTTCAAAGGTAATATTGAGGATGCTTTTCGCATCAGCATAGAACTTGGAATTAGCAGCCTCACTGGAAGTTGATCTGGAGTTAATTTTTTGTGAAGCCATTTTGATGTTCTTAAACTTTGGTGATTGAAAAGTTGAGATGAGAGGTATAGATTGTCCCACTGGGCATGCCAGAATTTGTACACAATAAATTTGCATCGAGAAAATAAAATTTAAGACCAAAAAATATTGCGACAATCATAGTATTTGATTTCAAATAATATGAGTGTACAATCTCTATGAATCCTCTCATTCTTCTTTCCAATAGTAAATAAATTCAAGGGCTCTTGAGCTTGATCTTGAATCTATATTTGTTGCCACGAACGATGGTCTTGAATTCAACTAGCACGAACTTTGGTTTGAACTCGTAGTCCTTGAACCTTGATTTTGTTTTTCGTTCTTGAGCTTGAACGTGATTTCTTGAACTTGAACTTGATTGCTTGAGGCTTGAAACTTGTAGAGAAATTTGCAGCATTTGATCCACGAGCTCTCTCCTGATTCTTGTTATAACTTCTGGTGTCTTTTCTAGGTTATGAACACTCCTATTTATAGTTGTAGAAGGGAGGAGTTTTGATAAGAACAAACTTTTTTCGACCAATCAAATTGAAGTGTGACATAGCCGCATTTGATTGGCCAGAACATGTCTTGCACACGTGGCGCGATTTCATTGGCCTTTTGATTTGGCTTGGCATGCCTTGTCATTTTGACACGTGGCATGATCCTATTGGCTCTTCCGTTCGACTTGGTGTGCCACGTCATTTGACACGTGGCATCAAACTAGACCTCTAGGAAGATGACTTATTGGGCCTAATGAAGTGGGCTCATTATTTGTAGTCCAACTAAATGGGCTAGCCCAGTCAATATTTGTTGGATTTAAGTATTTAATTCAACTATATTAGTCCATAATTTGTTTAGACTAATATATGTAAAATTCAAATTATTTATTTAATTTGAATTGAATAAATTTTATATGTCTACAGTAGTATCTCAAAAGACGTAACGTACTGAATTAATTGACTTTCAGATAATGATAGAAATAATTGACGACAAGTAATGTTGTTAATTCTTCTATTAACTTTTGTCACTACTAATTAATAAATATAAGAAACGTTTATCTATTTGAACCAAACACTTCAGAATCTATGTTAAAGGATTTATGATCATTAAATTGAATAAAAAATAAATTAAATGAATGTTAAATCATTAAAAGTTGATATTGTCTACTCCAGTAAAGATAATGCTATATTAGCATTTGAAGTTAAATTCACTAATTGGAATGGTACTTTCTCCCCCTCTCCCTCATCAACCCCACCCACGGATATGTCCAAAGATTTTTCTTTGGACTCTACTTCCTTTTTGATAATTGGCTGTATCTCTTTCGCCAAATTATAACATCGCGTGACTTTCTCTAAGCTTTTAACTTTTCACATAAATGTACTACTGACAATATTTAACACAGGCTCACTTTGGAGAAGGGGAAAGACTTCACGTGGCATATTTTTTTGGCAAACCGACTTATTGGCCATTTAAATTTGCAATTGATTGTCAATCTAGCGAAGGAACTTATAACTTTTTTATTTAAACACCTCACTTATATATTTGAACTAATAAATCTCTTAAATAGAACGTGGATATCAAATGCGCTGGCATTATAGCACTGTCATATTCTAGGACTAGTTGTTGCTTAACATGTATAATTTGTAAATCCCACTTATTTTAACAAATTTATCAAGATTTTAACTTCATGGTTTTCTTTTTCTTCTTCGTGGCCTTCTATAGATAAGCCAACGCCATCATTTTTTTTTAATGCCACCCAAAACACATCACATCAACTTGTTACTCACATTTCTACTGCCAGCACCATCACACAACTACAAATAAGTCAAAATCATTAGAATTTATCTGTGTAGAAATCAGAAAAAAGGAAAAAAAAAGCAACATGAATAGCTCGATTAGTTGTTCTCTCTCTAAAACGACAAGTTGACCACTCCCCTCCCACCTATGGATCACCACAAAACTACACCAGAATGCACCCCAATTTTGAAGCCATCGTTGATTTTCTGCTGGAATTTCAAAATTGATTTTTGTTTTATTTTTGCCTAATTCGAAAAGTGGTATAAAAGTTTTGGATTCTTAATTTCCCTCTCAACTATAATCTTGAAATTTAGTGAAAGAATAGCTTGAAAGAAAATTGAAGGGTGCTTGTGCTAGTAAAATTGTTGGGTTTTGATTTGAAAGTAAGAGAAAGAAAATTGATGTATTGGTTGGAGGGTTGGCGCATATTGGTAGAGGAAGAAGGGGGAAAGGGTGTACTGGCAAAGAAAGGGATGGGATGGGGCCTTTATGTCTTTCTTTTCTATTTATTATTTTTTTCGTGATTTTAGAAATTTTTTAATCAAAAATTATTATACTCACACGTTAATTATTTGAGCTGCACGCACGTTGTCCATGTCACATGTGCTCTTGCCACATAAGCATAGTCAATGGTCAAAGATATTTATTAATTCACATATGTACGAGTTGAGGTGTTCAAATGAGAAAGTTGTAAGTTTCTTTACCAGGTTGACAATCAGGTGAAAGTTTAAGTGGCTAGGAGGCCATTTGCCTATTTTTTTAGAGAAGAACTTTATACAAACTAAGTGGGCATTTGGACATAAGAATTGTAAAATTCCAAAAAAAGTAAAATTTTCTTTTTAAGTGAAAATGATATTTGAGAAGTAGAGTTGTGTTTGGACATGAATACAATTTTGGGTTGTTTTTTAACTTTTGTGAGTGATATGAATTGAAAATTTTGAAAAACAGCTTTTAGAAGTTTTTCAAATTTTTCAAAAAATTTCAAAATTCATCTTGAAGTAAAAATTAAAAATTTCATGGCCAAATACCGATTTTGAAAAAAGATAAAAAAATTTCGAAAAAAAGTAGAAATTTTTAACGGCCAAACGGGCCCTAATTGACGGGCATTATCCAAAATGGATGATAGCCTTTAATTTCTAGTGGCCGAGTAGTACTATTGTCGACATCAATCAATCCTAATTATCACGTGATTATAGAAAATCTCTTTAATCATCTAATTAAACTAAAAGAATGATTTTAAAATATTCTCATGGGAATGAAAGGGGAATGTGTAGGCATAAATTCTGCATGATATACATAACACCTTGCCAATATAACAAGACAGAACTATTAGACTTTGGGAGATATCGGATCTCTTCACCTTTCAAACTAAATAGATGATATACATAGACAAAAGAGGAAAATGAAAAGTTCATGGAATAGAAATGCATTAAAAATGAGGTAACGTAAATATCTTAACCTTATTTTATGCGGTAAGATAAGGGGAAGAAATTATTACCTCATGCATGACATAGAAGAGACAAGTCGCCTTCTCCTCTTTCCCATTCCAATTCAAGTGAGTAGTGACAGAATTCGACTAGCTAGAGAGGATTAATGGATTCAGCAAATATTACATTTTCGAGTCAAATTCTATATATAATTGTGTTTTTTATTTGTGAAAAAAGCATGTATAATATAAATATATAATTCAGATTCACACTTTCGACTTAAAATGCACGACGTCTACATCTTGAATTCATTGCAAAACAGGCGATGCAATAATTAAAAAAGAAAATGCGTAAATGGTTACCTATACACATTACAAGTACTGCAATTTTATCCATTCTTCAATTCGTTTTCTCCATAGTTACTAAAATTTCGACCTCACCTTATGCATATCTGACGAGACTACTAAATTAAATTTCAATCTAACATACTAATTTCGGTCTTATCATATTATCTTATCCTACCTATTACATACAAAAGCCATTTTAGACAAAAGCAAAACAAATACTATACTCCGCCGGCCGCGTCCAAGAAGAATGTCATCAACACTCTTAAATTATTACTCCTATTACTTATGGTACTTCTGATGTAATGTCTAAATATGAAAAATTTTATTTTCAAAAATAACAAAATACAGATTTTTGCAATCGCACGAAAAGCCAGATACATTGATTCTCTTACTACAATTTACAAAATCTCGCTATTCTTAATTTTCGGAATGAGGAGAGTGTGGTTTATCCGAATAAAGCTAAAACTTAAATACATACTCCTGAGTATATATGGGACACGTGTAGGGTATATTCGTAGATATATTAGTAAAATTTTCACACTTTACTTAATTTTGGAATAACATTCAGCTTTGACAACAAAGCTTGCTTTAGACGTTGGACCAGTTTGTTCTTGTATGTCACTGTTCATCCATTTTCATTTGCGCAAGAAAATTCCCTAATCCTTGTCAAAGTTTTCACCTGTAGAAGGGAAAAGAGAGAACTGATTCCGCTCAAGTTGCGAGAGCATACAGTGTGGTATTCCTATCTTTAAATGAAGAAAATGAAGTATCAACATGCCAAGAAAGATAGGAAGAAAAATTCTCCTTTTCCAGTTCTTTTTCTTTTCATTTCCTTTTCCTAATTAGTACTGCTTGGTTGGCTTTATAAGTCTTAATGATTGTAAATTACATGGCTTCTAGTTCCATAATATCCCATATCTTCTCATTCCATTGTATCATGAGTTGAAAATTTATTTTTGCATTATCTTAATGGCAGATCAACTTACTATCCCTTTTTCATTAAGAAGAAGACGCAAAACTTATCTATGGATAGTAAAGCCTTAACCACTAGTTTGAGAATCGATAATGGGAGATTATCATCTTACTATAAGTTTGTAATATCTACTCTAGGGTGAAAAATATAGTTAATGTCAAATACTACAAATTACGTTTTTGAGGAAATGTTGCCAAATGTGGTTGTAAATCTTCCAAAATTGCTAGTACCATACATTTTTCTAGTTACGTAAACCTATCAACAAATTGTTGCTTAAAGAAGTCAAACACCCCAACTTGTTGATGTAACACATCGTTTTCGTGGCCATCTATTTCGATAAATCAAGGAATTTTTCACCAAGCACCAATCGTGTATCTCTTAATAAAAATTATTGTTCTTTTCAAAGATCTTTTTCTTTCCGCATCTTTGATAATATTCTCAAGTTTATTCCTAAGTATCCGAATCCAGAAAAGCTTGACAATTGTACCAAATCTAATCTATTTGTTCCTATTCATTAAATTTCTTTAATTACACCGCAAGTGAAACTACTTAAAATCCAAGGAGCTAAGATCATTACATATAGAAATGCTTGCTTCTGCAGTTCTACTGTATGGATTAAGACAAATAAAGGTTGAATAGTAATATTTTGCATTTTGCTAGTTGATCCACCACCTTGTTCAGCTCCTTGCAATTATGCTCAATACGAAGATTTAATCAACATAACTTCATTCAATGCCGAGATACACCTCACAAGAAAGAAAAAAGGCCCATTCACACACTATTTATGAGAAAAATATAGGGCAATAAAGCAACAATCGATCACCCTCACAAAAAAGTAAATCATGCCTTCAAGAGTACCACAAGCTTGGCAATTATGTGACTGTCCACTAATGTAGGAACAGCTTCATTTAGATCATATAGGGCTTTGCACTTAGTTGTAACATAGTCTATAGGATAGGTTGGATATAATCAGGATAAGAGTATCTACACCTCCCTAAGCATTTTAACACTTACAACTTCATACGTGACTTACACCTTTCAAAGTGACAATTGCCCCCAACCTTCCAATTTAGAATAGCACCCAGTCCTCATTTCTTTGAGCACATCATAACAAGGGTTTACTACCAGCACGGGAGTGTTCCCTTATGTTCACTCTACACAGCACGAGAGTATTACATTTCTTTCTCTCTTTTTTTCTCTTTTTTTTTTTTGTTTTGCAAATCATTACTTTTCACAAGCATCTACTCATGTACCTTACATGCATTCAAGATGGTGTACTTTTTTCTACTTTTCTTTGATTCCATTAAAAACTAAGCCCCACCCACACACTTAGTTCTTTTCATCTTTCAAAATCACGCACGAGGCATTCAAGTGCTTAAGGAAGGCTAAGGCTCGAGGTTGTAATGTGGTTGCCAAGGAAAGATGGATTTAGGCTCAACGGAGCTAACTAGGGATAACTCTTCAAATCTATGGAGGGGTCAAAGTAGCAAAGAAGCGCTAACAAAAAGGGCCTACAATCATCTCCAAACTCAACTATTACCTATGATTTCGCCTTGAGTCACAACCAAGCTAAGTTCTAGACTCTGTTGGGCATGATTACTAAGAAAGCATTCATCTTATCACACACAGTATTTTAGATAAGCACTCGATTCAGACCACAATCACCAGTGGTCTCTCCGACTTACAAGGACAGGATCATGCATCCCACAAGGTAGGCTCAGTCAGTTCTGCCAACCACAAACAACATTTCAAACTTATATAAAACAAAAAAAAATCTACTCTAGAAAGTGTTTGGTTCAAAATATTACAACCATGGTAAAGAACCAAACAAGAAATCTATGGAAGTACAAGCAAGAAGTTATCCTAGAAAGATACAAATAAAATACTTTTTGGTTTTTTTAAAGCTATTTACAGCCCCCACCCCTACTTAACTAGTGGCATGTCCCCATGTCACAAAATTAAAATGCAAAGGTGAAGAAAACTTCCCTGAATGAGTCAATATGTGTCTGAGACTATGCCAGGGTACATGTGACAAGCCCGGCCAAGTGCACGCAGCCATGCCATGATCTTTCGCTCATATTTTTCATTTTGCCTTGCAATTGACTCCACTCGGGTACTCAATCCATCTACAGAAGTTCGCATTCCAACCATCTCCTGTTCCAATGCAACCGTCCACGCCTCTCATGAACTGCCTGATGGTGCACTCGTTACTTGCTCACTTGGTGCACTAGCACCAACATCTTCCATGTGCACCTCCCTCTCCTTAACAGGTCCGTTAGAATCCTCACTCTCACCCTCCTCAACAATGGTAGACTTTTTTCCAATGATAGCTTTATTTGCCAAAATTTCTTCTCCCGCTTTACCTTCCCATCCGTGGTCTTGTTTTCTGATACTTTTGCCGCACGGTCACAAATAGATGACTAAGGAAAGAAAAAAGTAGCTGTTCCTCTGCACAAGTGAACAATTTTCCATCTCATCCCGAATAACCTTAGCCGCATCAACGTCATGTTTATTGATTAAGCACCATATAAGGGTTGCCAGGGGATTATTCACCTCAGTCTTGTTCCGTGAAGGCATCAATTGATTGTTGGTGATGTGTAGCCAACGCTTCCGCTCAGTTATCAGTGAATTGGAGTTAAACTGGTAGTCCCTAATCAACCACACAACCTTTTTCCCTGTACACAGATAGTCTCGAAGAACATCGCCCACGGGTATGATTCTCTGTTGTGCATCACAAAGAGGTTGTCTTCAAACACTTGGCCACATACTCAGGTAAGTTTTACCCTTGTTGACGGCTTCCCACAAAAAGTCTACTTTTCTTCTTCACAGTACACACATAATCCTCATGCTCTAGGCAATTTGCATAGAATTCCCTCACGACAGATATATTGGCTTCATCATATTCTTAGAAGAACACTCACAACACCCGACAGACTAATTCATCATGCACTTTGGGACACTTGTTGAGGAGGGCACCTATGTCAATACCCCTTTTAGGCACGGGTTTCTCATCTGCCTTGCTATGGAAATGGTCCTGAGCATCCTACGAGACAAACGTATTTTGATCATAGGGCCGAGGAGGTGCAGCAACACCTATTGTGGAAGTACCCACACCTTTTGATTCAGACGTGCCCGTGTTCTTACCAGTAGACGTGCTCGAGGTCTTCCATTTCTTTGAAGTGGCCATTTCACACCTACAACAACCCCAACAAACATCAATGATTGCACACATAAATAGTCAAAATGGGCTACTCAGACTTCACCTCGTATAGTGTCATCAATTATGCATTCTAAGTATCCTTCTCATGTCATCAATTCAATCGACATTGATGCAGGCCAACCTGATCAAGCTACGTTCATATCTAGGAAGAAGCTACACTCATGCTATGATTGCGCAATGATGGAAGAAGCGGGTAGCAGGTCGGATAAGACAAGAAAAGGCGTTGGTTAGCCTTGGAGAAGAGCCAAGCGTTAACACATCTTTTGTTGGACGAAATATTTGTTGATGACGTACATTTATGTTTATGTTGTATTATTGTATTGCTATGGAAGACATTGACTCTTACTTGGGGGTCCTGCGTGGCCATTCTTTTTACTTAGCCAAATTGTGGTCTTTTTGTTAGTTGTTTGTTTCCTAGTTAGCTTAGGAGGCTCATTCTATATAAGCCTAAAGACCTCATTATTTGTAGTAGTTTTTGACATTAAATTGAAGAATTTTCGGCAGCCACTTTGTGCTCCCAACGTGTGATTTTAACTTGTCCAATTTTGGTGTGTTTCAAAATTGAACTTGTTCCTTTGTTTGATCGAACAGTTTGCAAGACCATCGTTGTCTTGAGGTTTGTTCGTATAGTATAGGTACTCCGTGACTTCATCAAGAAGGTAAGTAGACTAGTTCCTACTTGTTGTATTGATAGTTCATTGAGCGTCTTGCTTCTATCTTTTTATCTTGTTTTCCGCATTTTATATTGCATCAATTGATATCAGAGCAACTTTCGTTTATATTGCATCAGTTGGTATCAGAGCTTGGAAAAGGTTTGTTCTTACAATCCCAATCCTGTTCTTCGTGCTTTAGTTTTTAGGTTCTTTGTCTTTAATTTTGTTTTTTGATAATAAAAAAAGGAAAAAAAAGAAAAAAAATGTGACAAAAAAAAAAATCTTCAAGGAGTTGATATTCTATTTGGACAAGGAGAGGATGGGTGAACTTGGGTTGGAAAAGGAGAAGGGGGGGCCAAAAATCCTAAGGGCTAAGGGGAGAGATTGGTCTTCTCCAAACTAAAGTGGGAAAGCTTCAAAAATTTCCTTCCCTTTACTATTTCGAAATTTCTTTTTGAATTACATTAATTCTAATTAGTAATTCTTAGGTAATTTCCTACTTAAGTAATTACTAATCTTTGAGCTTGTAGGACCTCGTGCTAAAACTCAGGAATTTATACTTTCGTAGATAATTCTTGGCTTCTTGTGCTCACTTAAAAAGTTGTCCGCCTATCAAGTCACATAAATTCACTCACCCCAAAGAAACTATTGAACTTGTGAACTTGAAAGGTCGCTAAGGAACTTGATCAATTAGAGGAAGCCAATTTGAAGACAAGTGTGAAATCCTACCCGAAATTTGGGTGAACCCGAGAGTCATTCAAAAAGTGAGAGAGAGTATTTTTAACTAACCTTAACACATTCTCTAGCCTTGTTTCTTTTGCAGGTACATGGCTACGGAAGGAGAAAAGGTTGTGACGGACATTATTTTAGCCGAGCTTTGGACTGAAGTAAGGGCGCTTAGTATCCGAGTAGAGAACCTTGAAAGAACCGCTAGTACTTGGAAGAATGCCGGGGAAGGAACTAGTGATGGTTCTACCTTAAAACCTAAACATGATGGTACTGTTTGTGAGGTTGAGTGTGATGATGAAGTTTCTACTAATGTTCACCCCTTGATAGTGTTGTTAATGATGTTTTGCAGGAATATGTGGACATGTTTCTTGAGGAGATGCCAAGTGGACTACCTCCATTGAGGGGGATAGAACACCAAATTGACTTTGCTCCAGGGTCACAAATTCTGAACAAACTCGCATATCGAAGCAATCCATAGGATGCTAAGGAGTTGCAACGACAAGTGGATGAGCTATTGACTAAGGGGCTAGTTCGAGAGAGTCTAAGTCTATGTACCGCATCTTGGTTCCAAAGAAAGACGGCACCTGAAGGATGTGTGTTGATTGCCGAGCCATCAACAAGAAACAATAAAGTATCATCATCCTATCCCTAGGTTAGATGACATGCTAGATGAGTTATGTGGTTCAAGTATGTTTTCTAAGATTGATCTTAGGTCCGGTTACCATCAAATCCGTATGAAACCGGGTGATGAGTGAAAAATTGCATTCAAGACCAAGTTTGGTCTATATGAATGGTTGGTGATGCCTTTTGGTCTCTCCAACACACCTAGTACGTTCATGTGACTAATGAATCATGTGCTTAAACCGTTTATTAATAAGTTTGTGGTCGTCTACTTTGATGATATCCTGATTTATAGTAGAAGTTTAGATGACCATGTTGATCACTTATGGCAAGTATTTGAAGTGTTGAGAGCTGAAAAGTTATATGTTTATTATAAGAAGTGTGCCTTTTGTGTGGAGAGAGTATGTGGAGCGTGTTTTGAGTGTAAAAGAGCTAAGTCTAGGTCTAATAATCATGGTTTGTATACTCCCTTACCCGTTCCTACTAGCCCTTGGGTAGATGTCTCGATGTATTTTGTGATGGGGCTGCCTCGATCTAGGGGTGGTCATGATAGCATTTATGTGGTTGTTGATAGGTTTTCTAAGATTGCTCATTTCATTCCTTGTAAAAAATCGATGATGCACGACATGTTGCTTCTTTGTTTATTGCTAATGTATTAGAGTTGCATGGTGTGCCTCGAACTATTGTTAGTGATAGGGATGCTAAGTTTTTGAGTCACTTTTGGAAGTGTTTTTGGGGTGCTCTTGGCACCAAATTGTTGTTTTCTACATCACATCATCCACAGACTGACAGTCAAATTGAGGTTGTTAATCGCACCTTGGGAGCTCTTCTTCGAGCTTTGACCAAAGAGAAGTCCGGCGCTTGGGCTGACCAATTACCTAATATGGAGTTTGCATATAATAGAACTGTTCATCGAATGACTAGCATTACTCCATTTGAATGTGTTTATGGTTTTAATCCTTTGATACCACTTGATATTGTTCCTTTGTCGAGAGATGCAGCTATTAGCATTGAGGGAGAAAACCGGGCAGCCGTGTTGCTCGAATTGCATGCTATGGTGATGAAAACTTTGGAGGATGCTTATGAAAAGGTAGCGTTCAAGAAGAATAAAGGAAGGAAAAAGCTGGACCTAAAGAGAGGTGATCGGGTTTGGGTGCACTTCGGCAAGGAACGATTTCCGAACCATAGGAAAGGGAAGTTGGCTCCGCGAGGAGATTGACCATTTCAAGTGTTGCAGAAGATCGATAAAAACTCCTATGTTATAGACCTGCCTGGTGAGTATAGTGTTTCTAAGACTTTTAACGTTTCTAACTTAACTCCTTGTGTTGCAGGTAGTACCGCTTTGAAAGATGAAGATGGTTTGATTTCGAGGACGAAATATTCTCAAGAAGGGGAGAATGATGCAGGGCGACCTGATCAAGCTACGTTCATGTCTTGAAAGAAGCTACATTCATGCTATGATTGCACAATGATGGAAGAAGCGAGTAGCATGTCGGATAAGATAAGAAAAGGCGTTGGTTAGCCTTGGAGAAGAGCCAAGCGTTAACACATCATGTGTTGGACGAAATATTTGTTGATGATGTACATTTGCGTTTATGTTGTATTATTGTGTTGCTATGGAAGACATTGACTCTTACTTGGGGGTCCTGCGCGGCCATTCTTTTTACTTAGCCAAATTGTGGCCTTTTTGTTAGTTGTTTGTTTCCTAGTTAGCTTAGGAAAAGGCTCATTCTATATAAGCCTAAATACCTCATTATTTGTAGTAGTTTTTGACATTAAATTGAAGAATTTTCGGCAGCCACTTTGTGCTCCCAAACGTGTGACTTTAACTTGTCCAATTTTGGTGTAATTCAAAATTGAACTTGTTCCTTTGTTTGATTGAACAGTTTGCAAGACCATTGTTGTCTTGAGGGTTGTTCGTATAGTATAGGTACTCTGTGACTTCATCAAGAAGGTAAGTAGACTAGTTTCTACTTGTTGTCTTGATAGTTCATTGAGCGTCTTGCTTCTATCCTTTTATCTTGTTTTCCGCATTTTATATTGCATCAGTTGGTATCAGCAACTTTCATTTATATTGCATCAGACATTACAACTTTCACCTATTACAGGTTCAACCCGAAGTCGAGGTGAATTTCCTCGGGTGACTAATAATTGCTAAGCACACATCAAAACTCACATAATTCCCTCTGAGGCATTAAGTCAAACAGTTCATATGCATAATTGCTCTTGCTCATCAAAATCATGTAATCAATCCTAGAGTGACTATACTAACGACCAAATCAAGTACAGGTCACACCAAAAAACATACACACAAACTTGCATCATCCCCAATTGAAACATGTATTTCAAACCAAGAAGAAAAAGAGGAGGAGTAGATAACCATACCTGAGATTCAACAGGAGGTGCAAGATCTTGACTAGGAGCAGAAGAGGAAGAAAAGAGTTGAAGAGAGAGGGAGAGATAGACGGATGATTTGGAGAAGAGTTGGGCGATTGGGTTAGAGGGGTTAGGGTTGAGAGAGAGAGGAATTTTTTTTTTGTTTTTTTGGTTCTTCTAAAAATAATAAGGATAAAGAAGAGAAAAAAACGTCTAACTAATTAAAACAAATGGGCAAAAAAGTTACCTGGGTGTACGCTCGAGTCGAGACGTGCGCCACCACGCACATATGGCAGACGAACTGTAAGGTGTGCGTCCTCAGATGTGTGCTCAGGCCCCTCGTGCATGACCCCGCACATCCAACGCATCCCAACGTCGAGTTTTGCGCGCTTAAATGCGCATTTGCCTCTCCAAGTGTTGTAGCGCGCATACAAGTGCGTAAAACGCATAGCTGCATCCTTAATTTGCCCATCCAATCACATATACATCCCTGGAACTTCATAAACTCTCACTATACAGAAAATATCTACTCCTCTAAAAAGAAAAACAAGATCAACCTAAACTTATGCTACGAATAAAGAAAAGAACAAAAACTTACAAAGGGGTTAGAGGTAGTTCTGAGTTATAGTCATCAGCTTGACCCAGTCAGGCATACTCAATTGATTATGATGCTAAAGGATTGCCTATCAAATCCTCCAACAAAATAAGGTTTTAACCTGTGCCTTTCACCTATAAAAAACTCTTTGTTCTATCCATGTTTTGGATCTCAATCGCCCCACATGGTGATACATGTTTACTACATATGGTCCCGTCCATTTTGATTTGAAATTTTCAGGAATACTATTGTATAACAAGACCTTTTCCCCTTCATGAAATTCTTTTGGCTCAATTAGGTGGTCATGCCACTTCTTCGTCTTTTCCTTGAAAATTCGAGCATTCTCATACTCGTCCAATCTGAATTCATCCAGATCATTCATTTGCGACAATCTGTGTTCTCCTGCAAGACTTAGATCAAGATTAAGCAATTTAATTGCCCAATAAGCTTTATGCTCTATCTCCACAGGTAGGTGACATGATTTTCCATATATTAGCTTGAAGGGTGAAGTCCCTATGGTCATTTAGAACGTCGTTCTATACACCCATACAACTTCATCTAACTTTATTGACCAATATTTACGGGAAGCACCAGCTATTTTTTCTAGAATTCACTTAAGTTTAGGGTTAGCTACTTCCACTTGCCCACTAGTCTGGGCATGGTACGAGGTTCATGCTTTAGGAGTCACCCCACACTTAGACAGTAGTGCTGCAAACTGTTTGTTGACGAAGTACGATCCATCGTCACTAATGATAATTCGGGGTGTCCCAAAGTGGGTGAATATATCTTCCCCGAGAATTCATATACTACACGAGCATCATTAGTTCTAGTATGGATTAGTTTTGACCCATTTAGAGATGTAGTCAATGGCTACTAGGATATACTCATATGAATGGCAAGATAGGAAGGGACCCATAAAGTCAGTGCCCCAAACATCAATGACCTCACATACCAGAATGGAGTTCAGAGGCATCTCGTCCCTCTTTCTAATGTTACCTGTCCTTTGGCACTTGTCACATGCAGCTACATATGCTCTTGCGTCTTGCACAGGGATAGCCAGTAGAACCCGGCTTCCATGACTTTTGTTTCTGTCCTATTTCCTCATAATGCCCTCCATCTACTTTGTCATGACAATGGGAAAATATGCTCTCCATTTCCCCTTCCGGTACACATCTTTGAATCATGCCATTTGCACAGAATTTAAACAAAATAGGGTCATTCCAAAAATAGCTTTTTACTTACTTTGTAGCTTCCTCTTCTGGTCAGAGGATAAATCATGAGACAACCACCCACTAGCCAAGAAGTTGGCCATATCTTCATACCATGGCGGTCTTTCGGAGACCGCTGCTATGGAAAAAAACTGCTCAGCCGAGAACTCTTCTCTTATTTCCACAGTTTCTACGGGTGGTCTCTCCAATCGAGACAGATGATCAGCTACTTGGTTTTTCGAGGCCTTTTTGTCATTGATCTCAAGGTTGAACTCTTGCAGAAATAACACCCACCGTATCAGACGTGGTTTCGACTGCTTCTTACTTAGCAAATATTTCGATGTTGAGTGATTAGTATGCACGATTACCTTGCTTCTCATTAGGTATGATCTGAACTTGTCAAAAGCAAAGACCACTGCAAAGAACTCTTTTTCTATGGTAGCATAGTTTACCTGGTCATCATTCAAAGTTCGACTCGCAAAGTAGATGGGCCTGGTTTTGTCTCTTCTTTACCCAACACCGCCCCCACTAACATATAACTAGCATCGCATATGATTTCTAATGGTTCACTCTAATTGGGGGTCACTCACTATATTTTCCTTGATCGCCTTGAATGCTTGGAGGCACTCTACACTAAACACGAACTTCACATCCTTGGCTAGTAATGTTGTCAAGGGTTTGGTGATGCTGGAAAAATTCTTGATGAACCTCCTATAAAACCCAGCGTGCCTAGAAAACTTCTAATACTCTTCACGAAGTCGGTGGCGGGAGTTTAGCAATCAAATCAACTTTAGCTCTGTCGACCTTGATGCCTTCTATGTCACCTTGTGACCTAGAACTATTCCCTCATGGACCATGAAGTGACACTTTTCCCAGTTGAGTACTAGGTGGGTGTCTTCACAACGTTTCAACACAAGCTCCAAATTCCTTAAATAGTATCGAAGTCTTCACTAAATAGAGTAAAGTCATCCATAAAAACCTCAAAGTATTTTCCATTCAAGTTTGAAAAAATGGACATCATGCACCTTTGAAATGTAGTTGGTGCATTGAAAAGTTAGAAGGGCATCCTCCGGTATGCAAAACCTCCCGATAGGCAAGTGAACATAGTTTTCTCGACGTCCTCAGGAGAAATGGGTAGCTGACTGTACCCCGAGTAACCGTCTAAGAAATAGTAGCATCCATGCCCTGCCACCTTTTCAAGCATCTGATCAATAAAAGGGAGAGGAAAGTGATCCTTTTTTGTTGCATCGTTTAGTCTTCTGTAATCTATACACATTCTCCATCCAGTGACGGTTGTGGTAGGAATTAATTCGTTTTCCTCATTCTTCACTACTGTCATACCCTCTTTTTTGGCACAACCTGTACTGGGCTGATCCATTGGCTGTTGGAGATGGGAAATATTATGCCATTATCCAGCAGTTTGAGTATCTCTTTTTGCACCACTTCCTCCAAGTTTTTTAATTTGTATTAAGGCTGCACTACTAGCTTGCTACCTTCATCCAACAAGATTTTGTCCATGCGAATTGCGGGGCTAATTCCCTATAATGGCTATGCTCCAACCGATTGCTCTTTTATACTTTCGCAACAACTCAACCACCATATGTTCCTGTTCACCTGTCAAATCAGCAAAAACAATCAATAGAAAAATTATTAGCCTCAAGGAAAGCATATTTTAAATGGGTTGGGAGTACTTTCAACTCCATACTAGGCTTAGTCATTTCTTTCTTGAACTCCTCCTCATCTACCGCTTGATTTTTAGTATCCAGGGCCTCGACCTCTTTCTTGATATCAGATTCTTCATCTTTAGCTATTCTCGATTGAATAATGCATTTCTTTCTACTAAATCATCTACCAGCTTGTCCAGCTTGTGTTTTTCGGCTAACTCCCCCACTATATCCAGTTTGAAACAAGAGTAAGCAGATGCTTCTTCATAAGGGTACTTCATCATTCTCTTCATTTGAAACACTACCTTTTTTTTTCCCTACTCTTAGCGTGAGCTGAACCTCATATAGGTCAAGGATTGCTCTGTCAGTGCAAAGAAATGGTCTCCCTAAAATTATAGGCACCTCCTTATTCACCTTCATGTCGACCACAATAAAGTCCACAGGAAACACAAATTTGTCCACTTTTACCAGAATATCCTCGATTATTGCCTCTGGTATGATGGTAGTTTAATCACCCAGTTGCAATGATACTGGCACAGATTTGATAACTCAAAGCTCTCCTTCTAATTTCATAAAAACAAATCACGGCATTAGATTAACAGATGCACCTGAGTCGCATAAGGCCTTGTCAAATTTCTCGCTCACTAGAGAGAAAGGTCTTGTGAAGCTTCCAAGATCCCTACACTTTTAAGGAATTCTATTATGCAGGATGGCACGCAATGTGCATTAAGTTTGACTACTGCCATATCCTCCAGCTTCCTTTTGCTAGACAGGATCTCCTTCAAATATTTTACGTAGGCAAGCATTTGGGTGAGCACCTTAGTGAATGGGACGTTCATGTACAATTGTTTGAGCATATCCAGGAATCACCCAAAATATCTATATAACTTTTCCCGCTTCATCTTCTTAGGGAATGGTAGCACACACATGTGTTTGCTTTTTTCCACTTCACTATTCTGCTTCTTCTCACCTCCTCCTTTTTGCTGGTCTTATGTGCCTAATGATTCACCAATTGTCTGCTCCTCTAATTTTCTGGTCTGTTTATTCACCTCTTCGGCATTTGGTTGCACAATAGGATCTGCTAACGTCTTTTCACTCCTTAGAGACACTTCTATGATTGTCTCTTTTGGGTTCTTCTCGGTGTCTGAAGGAAGAGTCACAGGGGCCCTTTCAGACAACATGTTTACAATCTGTCTCATCTGTCTTTTTAAGTTCTGGATGGTCGTGTCCTAGGTTTCAAATTTCTCATCTGATTTGTTGATGAATGCCTTCATTAGATCTTCTAGACTCGAATATTTAGGCTGCGGAGGGTGGTACTTTTGCCTTCACTAATTTTGAAAACTCGGAGGGCTCTAGGATTTTGTTGCTGCCATGAATTTAGACTACCACTCGAAGAGCTCCATGAGAAAGTTAGATGTCTCTGTCCCATTGATTGTAGGCTAGAAATCTGTATTTTAGCTGAATTTTGCACTCTAATTACTGTAGTTTATTCGTATTTGAGCTTAAATGATGATAATTTTGCACTTATTACATGTTTTGTGCCCCGTAGGAGATGATTCTGAGTTAATTAGTAGATATTCTAGAGCTAAATTGAGTAATTTGGAGTTTTGAAGTCTTAGTAAAAGCCCAAGAAATTAAACTGGATCGCATTCGAGGGGTCGAGGACCAAGTCTAGATATCAAAAAATGAAGAAAGAATACTACTCTGAGAATTTTGTATTACCGCGTCGCATGGGGCATGACGAGGTGCAGCGCAGCAGTGCTGGGTGGTCTGTCTGATAGAAAATCTGCTCTCTGAAAATTTCCACTAGCGCGACATAGGTTACTACGCAGGGCGCGACGTGATAGTGTATTTTCGTTTCCAACTTTTCCCACTGCGGCTCAGAGAGGGTAGTTTCGTCCGGGCCAGTTCCTACTTGGTATAAATACACCAAAACACATTTTTGAAGGGGCTGTTGACCTTGGAAGTATTTGGAGATCATTGGAGGCTTCAAGACACAAGATTTCATCTTCCTTCTACCAATTCAATACGCGAGTTGGGATTGTAACGTTGGATTAATGTTTTCTTATTCTTTAAATCTATTTGATGACTTTCTCCATATCTATGGAGTAGTTTACCTTAGGGTTTGACATGATTTGGTGACTTGGTTGTTTATTTATGTATTTGACTACTGTTTAATTGTTTGAATTTCATGGAGGAGCTTTACGATTAGTTGTGATTTTATTCTTTATAGTGTTTAATAGGAGAGGAACGTCTTATTGAATATTGTTGCAGTGTATGCCTTAGTTTATGGTATTTTTTAAAGTAATCGGGAGAGATTTTTGAGTTACCATTTAAATTGAGATTCAGAAATATTCGTGAGAAGCTTCTCTTAGATCATTCCTACTAATAGATTCTTACAATTTCACTGCACTTCACATTAGTTTATTTGAAAGATTTAGATTTAATCGAGAGAGGAATTTGAATCAGAAGTATCAGTTAATCACCTATTGAATTTGTAAGAATTGATAGAACCTTAAGAGTGAAATATAATAGTGTTAAAGTCAGGATAGCAGTCTTGCACCTATCATGTCAAAACCCTTATTCTTCGTCTTGATAATAACTCATTGCTCTACTCTATAGTTCTCTGTGATCATTTCTTAATTGCTTTAATTTTAATAGTTAATTTTAGTTCATAGTCATTCCAACCAAAGTATTAAGCATCCTCAATAGTGTTAAACCAGAAATTACTTGAACGCTATTTAAATCTAATACCTGCAGAGAAGATAATTTTATTATACTATCTTTGACTAGCGAGCATCAATATCGTGTTGTGTTTTGAGCTTTTCAAATTTTGGTGCCGATGTTCGGGATTGGCAATCAATAGTGCTCAAGATAATTTTTGATGCTAATTTAGGAACCAATATTATTATTTTTTTCACATTCTACGATCTCTGCGCAGGCAATAGGTTAAGTTAGGTGGTGTATGACGCGATACTCTTCCAAGGAATTAGTGCCATACAACCTAGAATTGGACAAGCACTTGCGATAGTTGAGAAAGGAGAAAGACTCAAGTGGACCCTTCTTGGGTCAGACTTCAACTCAAGATAAAATGGAAAACAACAAAGATGATGGGGTAGACTTAGCGGCAAGAGAGGAAGCACAACATAGATATCAAGCTTCACAGTTAGCAGCTGAACCATCCCTTAGAGTTGCTGATAAGACTGTTGATGGGGATGGGGGTCGAAGATTCAATCTAAATCGACTTCTAGTTGAAGATGGATTCGAAAATGTCGGTCCCAGAGCAGGAAGATCATTGTGTGACTATGACAGAAAAGTCTACAATCAAGGACTCTCAAATGTCAGACCTCCACCCATCACAGCAAATAATTTTAAGTTGAAGCAAGGCTTGCTTCAAACCATCCAGAACAATTGTGTCTTTACAGGGAAGGTGAATGAAGATCCTGACGCTCACTTGATGGACTTTGAGGAAGTTATGAACACCTTCTAGTACAATGGAGTGTAAAAAGATGCAGTTTACTTAAGGGCATTTTCCTTTTCACTGAAGGATGACGTGAAGCACTAGCTTCGAAGCTTACCGACTAGGTCGATCGGGACATGGGAAGATATGACAAAACGTTTCTTGAAAAGTACTTCTCATCTACAAAAATAGTGAAATTTAGAAGGGAAATCCACAACTTCTGCTAGAAGGACACTGAAATGGTTATCGAATCTTGGAAAAGATTCAAAGAGATAGTGAGAATGTGTCACCACAATGGAATCAAATTGTGGGTACAACTCTAGGACTTTTGGGATGGAATGCCACCTCATTGCGATGAACTCCGAGTAATGCATTTGGAGGACCATTAATGAAGAAAACGTCAGAGATGATTGTCTCTATCCTTGATATTGTTTGAGGATGCTAACCAATGGCCCTCTGAAAGTAATGACAGGAGAAAATCAGTTGGAGTTCACCAGGTGGACTTTAACACATCAGTGGAAGCTCAAATAGACTTCATGGAAAAAGAGATCAGAAAGTTGGTGATGGTAGGCTATAATCTCGTATTTTAGTCGCTTATTGCACTCTATTCACTACACTATATTCAAGTTTGAGCTTTAATTGATGGTGTTTTGTACTTATCGTGTGTTTTATGCCCTATAGGAGTGATTCCGAGCTATGTAGATGTTTATGGAGTGAATTTGAGTGATTTGAAGCTTTGAAGTTTGAGTAAAAGTCCAAGGGATGAAGCTGGGATCACGTTCGGGGGTCGAAAATCAGATCTGGATATCAAAAAGCGAGGAAAATTCCATACTCTGAGAAAAGCCCACTGTCGCAGCACGTGGGGCGGCCCGTGGGGCACCGCGGCTGCCCATTTTCCTGCTATCTGTCAGAAATCAACTCTTTGGATTTCCCCACTAATGCCCCGCATGGCGCGTCACCCCATGCGGTGCACCTGTGCAATTTTTACAGAGAGACAATCCTATTTCGGCTAGGAGAAGGTGATTTCGTTTGGGCCCGACCCTATTTCATATAAATATATGGAAAAATATTATTTTTCGGACTAACCTAAGGAGGCTAAGGAGGAGTGGGAAGACCACAAGCACAACGATTTCATTATTCCTTCCTCACTCAAGACACGAGTTTGGATTGAATTTATGTTTTCCTATACTTTAATTTTATTCGTGATGAATTGCTCCAAATCTATAGAGTAGTTCTCTTAAGGGTTTGATGGATTTGGTGTATTGATGATTGTTTGTGAATTATAACTCTAGTTTTATGTATTGAAGCATTTTTGGATGATTTAACTGTTGCATCTATATTCACTTGTTCATGTAATCGAGAGAGACATAACTTGTGATATCTTTGCATTATATTGTTGGGTGAGTTCATTAATTCTTCTTAGTAATCGAAAGAGGCTAGTTGAATCATCGATTAAACCTAGTTAGGAGAATAATCGAGAGAGGTTCTCCTAAAGACCAATCTACTACGCATTCTTGCATATCTTCACGTGCTTAAATTGGTTCATCTCGTGAGGTTGAGACTTAATCGAGAGAGGAGTTTCTACTAAACTTTGAACTAATAATTGAGTGAACTCGAGAGACTCACTTAAACATTAGAAGTGAATTATCTTGAGTTAGATCCCAAACAATTATCTTACACCTATCCTATCAACTCCTATTTTCTCCCACTGATAACTTCCTTGCTACCTTTGTTGCGATAGTCATTAGTCAATAGCTTTAGATTCTTAGATAATTTTAGTTATTAATCATATAAATATCAATTGTTGATTCTCCAGGATAGCAATCATCTAGAAACTAAGAAAATATTGTTTAACTCTAATCCATGTGGATACGATATTATACTATACTATCTTTGACTAGAGAGCATAATTTAAGTGTGTGTTTTGTGCTCGTCAAGTTTTTGCATCGTTGCCGGGGATTGAAAATCAATAGTGTTTGAAATAGTTTGTAGTGTTAATTCAGGAATTTTTCTTTTTATTCTGTTTTATTTTTCCCTTTTTACGGTTGGTGTTCGTTGACTGTGCGCAGGTTATAGGTTTAGAGTGGTGCATGAGTAGAACTTCTGCGAAGGAAGTGCTACCATACGAGCCAGAAATTGAAAAGCAACTGCAACTGCTGAAGAAGGAAAGAAATCTCACCGAGACAACAAACAAGGTTGGGCAATCTTCAACCAAAGAATTTATGGCTGGAAACGATGAAGATGAAGTGGATTTGGCTGCAAGAGAAGTAGCCCAACGAAGAGAACAAGCTGCCTGGGATGTTGAAGAAGCAGCTGTTAGAGATGTGCAGAACATCTATGAAGAAGATAGGGGTCTCAGACTTAATCAACATCAACCCTTGCCTGGGAGACCACTTGGCAATTATGCTAGACCGGTCTACAATCAAGGTTTATCAAGTGTTAGACCACTCCCAATTGCAGCAAACAACTTTGAATTTAAGCAAGGGTTGATTCAAACCTTTCAGAATTGTTGTGTCTTCAGAGGGAAGCCAAACAAAGATCCAAACACATATCTAATGGACTTCGAGGAGATTATGAACACCTTTCAAAATAATGGTGTGTCACGAGATACAGTGTACTTGAGGGCATTCGCCATCACACTCAAAGACGATGCAAAACAGTGGCTTCGAAGCTTACCCACGAGATCAATTAGAACATGGGAGGAGATGACAAGAAAATTTCTCGATAAAATATTTCTCCTCAGCTAAAATGGGAAAGTTTAGAAGAGAAATTCATAACTTTTGCTAGAAAGAGAATGAAACGGTTTTTAAAGCATGGGAGAGGTTTAAGGAGATTTAGAAAGTGTCAACATAGTGAAATTGAACTCTGGATGCAACTCCAGGACTTTTGGGATGGATTTACACCGGCCTCACGTAGAACATTAAGCAATGCAGGTGGAGGCCCGTTGATGAAGAAGACTCCAGAGGAGATAGTCACAATTCTTGACGAGTTATCTGAAGATGCTAATCAAGGGCCCTCTGAGAGTGCTGAAAGTAGAAGATCAACTGGTGTTCATCAGGTTGATGCTAACACATCTGTGTAGGTATAGCTTGATGCTATGGCTAAAGAGATAAGGAACCTGACCTTAGCGTCGATACAAAGTGAGTCTCACGTAGCTTGTGATATATGTGGAAGAGGACACCCTACTCATGAGTGTTAAGCCTCAACTGAGGAAGTAAATGCTGTGGAAAATTATAATTTCAATACAATGGGTCAGAGGCACCCTGGTTTTTCATGGAATTGACCTGGAGGTACTGCGAATGCATGGCAACAAAATAACTCTAGACCCCAGGGACAAGGAGCTCCAGCATTCCAAAATCAGCAGAGGCAACAATTTCAGCCTCAATAGCCCATTCAGTATGGCATAGAAGATCTCATGAAGGCCTTCATTCAGAAAACTGATGGGAGGCTTGAAACTCATAGCGCATTTATAAGGGAACATAGAGCAGCTATCAAAGAATTGGGCACGAATTTTTGAAACCTGGAAAGACAGGTTGGGCAGCTAGGCACTCTATTATCTAAGAGGATTCCAGGAACTCTCCCTGCTGATACTGACAGAAATCCCAAAGAAAAAGTGAATGATATAACTCTGGGAAGTGGGCAAGTATTGAAAGATCCCACCCCAGTCCAAAAAATGTGGAACATGAAAAAGAAAGTGGGGAGCAACTGAAAAGTGAGGTTGATAAGAAGAAGAAAGGCAAGATAAAAATTAAGAAAAAAAAGAAGGAAGAAACTTTGAGAAGGGAGGAACCTGAAGAGAGCAAGCATATGTCGGCGCTACCTTTCTCCCAGAAGCTATGTAGAGAAAAGCTGGACAAGCAGTTTGAGAAATTTCTGGATGTGCTAAAACAAGTCCATGTAAGCTTACCATTTACAGAAATGCTCTCACAAATGCCTGCTTCTGCCAAATTTTTGAAGGAGATCCTGACAAAAGAAGAGGAAGATAGAGGAGACCTCAGTGGTCAAGCTTACAGAGCATTGCAGCACTATATAGCAAAATAAACTCCCACAGAAGTGTGGAGATCCAAGGAGTTTTACTATACCTTGCTCTTTAGGCTCTATAAATTTTGATAAGTCTTTATGTGATTATGGTGCTTCAATATAGTTAATGCCTCTATCTATTTAAAGGAAACTGGAGAAGGAGATTCGAAAGATAAGGTCAGTGACAATATCTTTGCAGCTGGCAGACCAAACGACTCGGATACCCGAGGGAATTGTGGAAGATGTCTTAGTTCGGGTGGATAAGTTCGTATTTCCTGAGGGATTTTATAGTAGTGAATATGGAGGAGAACAAGGAGGTCCCCTCATCTTAAGAAGACCATTCTTAGTAACGGGTAGAGCAATGTTAGATATACACGAGAGAAAGCTCATGCTTAGAGTGGGTGAGGAAACGGTGACTTTTGATATGAATGTAGAAAGAGGGCACAAAAGGAAAAACCAGCTGCAAGTGTTGAATGAAAAGTGAAGGGCTCAAAAGAGAAGGCCGCATTGAGTGAGAAAGATAAGTGTGAGGTGTACCCAAGAAGGCTGAGAAGAAACTGTCTGCATGGATTTGAGCATTAGTTTGAAGGTAAGGGATGGAGCCCGACTTCGACTCAAACCCCGAGTAGATGTTCAGGGAAGTTTTCTTTACCTTATGCTTTTTAATTGTGTGTCATGGGGACATGCCACAAATTACAGTGTGGGGTGGGGGATAATTGTATGTTGTATGTATATGTGTTAGTTTTGTTAGTTGTAGTAGTTGTTGTAGTTGGAAAACTGAAAAAACCATAAAAATTTTAAAAATTTTGATTTTTCCCGACGATGGAGATCATTCGATGGGTTTCTTGAGGGATTAAAGTTGAAAGAGAAAAAAAAAAGATTTTCTTTTATAGGTATTGTAACAAGTCCCCCTTGGTTTTTTTTTTTCTGTGCCGCGGTTCTTTTCCAAGGATTTTATTTGAACCGGGGTGTAGTTAGCTTTTATTTCTTTAGGAGTAGGAAACCTTGTGCTATGATTTGAATTGAAAGAAATGTGTTTTGACTTTATTATGCTTTGAGAATAGTAAGTGCTTTAGTTGTGACGCTTAGGCTTAGTTTTTGACTCTTGTATAAGTACCTTAAAATGTATGATCTTAACTTTGCTTGACTGCTTTGACTAAAGTGCCTTGATAGTCCGATCCTGAGTGAGTTATGTGCTATGTGGGTGTGATGTTTTGTGTTATTCTGTGCATTGCATTTGATGTCTAGAACTTGCTCCGCGTGTTTGCAAAGGGCGAGATAGTAGTTTTGTTCAGTCTTGGATATGATTTAGGCGTTTCTTTGTTAAGCCAAATATATGCTTATACCCACCTAATTGTTATATATCTTAGTGAACCCCTTTGAGTCTGTAATCCTATTTCTTTGGCAACCAAATTACAAGCCTTACCCATTTGTTTGAATTGACCATCTATTTGAACCTTGTACCTCTCGTGAGCACTTGAATTTGTTATGAATTTTGTAAAAGTTGAAGTGTGGGGTGGTTGGTTTGGCTTTTGATGGAACTATTGAAATAGGAGGAAGGTGCATTGTTTTGAAAAAGTAAGAGCCACTTGAATTGAAAGAGAAAAGAAAAAAATGTTATATTTTTGTGCAGAATATTCTTTGATAGTGATGACTCTTGATGTAATTGTGCTTAAAGAAGTAGGAAGTTAATGTATTTAACGTGAAGGTGGATTTTTGGTTTGGTATAAGTGTGGGGTTTTGAACAATGAAATGTATGTATGTATGTGCTTAGGGAGGTGTAGTCACTCTTATATCTAAATGTATCCTGCCCATCCTGCAGCCTACATTACAACCAAATAAAGTCCTACTTGATCCTTGACTGAATGAGCTCTATTAGTAGAGTACTACACTATGGGAAAGCTTATGGTACGTCTTTTTATGGCAGATGAATGTTATTTCTGAGAGTGAGCAAATTCTTTCTATCTCGAGTTCCTAATTGTTCTTAATTTCTATTGTGTGTGGAACTACTCTCTATTGTTGTGTGTGCGCACTTAATTCATGAAGGAAAGGTAATGCTTGACCTCTGTGTTAGAGTAATTGAGTGGGTTATAAATAATGTGTGGTGCTTTTGAGTCAAATCTTGAGGCGAGGATGTTACAGTATTGTATTTAATCTATTTTATTTATTCTTGGTGTGATGAGTTATAAGAGTTGTCGCAAAAGATCGTGTCTATATGAAGTGTAGTTTGATTGGTTGAGGACGAGCAATGGTTTAAGTGTGCGGTGCTGATGGTAGGCTATAATCTCATATTTTAGTCGCTTATTGCACTTTAATTCACTGCACTATATTCATGTTTGAGCTTTAATTGATGTTGTTTTGTACTTACGTGTGTTATATGCCCTGTAGGAGTGATTCCGAGCTACGTAGATGTTATCGAATGAATTTGAGTGATTTGGAGCTTTGAAGTCTGAGTAAAAGACCAAGGGATTAAGCCGGAATCGCGTTCGGGGTCGAAACCCACATCTCGATATCAAAAAGCGAGAAAAATTCGGTACTCTGAGAAAAGCCCACTGCCGGGGTGCGTGGGGCACCGCGGCTGCCCATTTTCCCGCCGTCTGTCAGAAATCAACTATCTGGATTTCCCCATTAATACCCCACATGGCGCGTCACTCCATGCGGCGCACCTGTGCAATTTTTACAGAGCAACAATTCTATTTCGGCCAGGATAAGGTGATTTCATTTGGGCCCGACCCTACTTGGTATAAATATATTGAAAAATATTATTTTCTGGACTTTTGACACATATTCAACCTAAGGAGGCTAAGGAGGAGTGGGAAGAACACAAGCACAAGGATTTCATTATTCCTTCCTCACTCAAGATACGAGTTTGGATTGAATTTATGTTTTCCTATACTTTAATTTTATTCGTGATGAATTGCTCCAAATCTATAGAGTAGTTCTCTTTAGGGTTTGATGGATTTGGTGTATTGATGATTGTTTGTGAATTATAACTCTAGTTTTATGTATTGAAGCATTTTTGGATGATTTAACTGTTGCATCTATATTCACTTGTTCATGTAATCGAGAGAGGCATAACTTGAGATATCTTTGCATTATATTGTTGAGTGAGTTCATTAATTCTTCTTAGTAATCGAAAGAGACTAGTTGAATCATCGATTAAACCTAGTTAGGAGAATAATCGAGAGAGGTTCTCCTAAAGACCAATCCACTACGCATTCTTGCATATCTTCACGTGCTTAAATTGGTTCATCTCGTGAGGTTGAGACTTAATCGAGAGAGGAGTTTCTACTAAACTTTGAACTAATAATTGAGTGAACTCGAGAGACTCACTTAAACATTAGAATTGAATTATCTTGAGTTAGATCCTAAACAATTATCTTGAACCTATCCTATCAACCCCTATTTTCTCCCACTGGTAACTTCCTTGCTTACTTTTATTGCGATAGTCATTAGTCATTAGCTTTAAAGGACAAGGAGCTCTAGGTTTTATGAATCAGCAGTACCAGCCTCAACAGACAATCAGTCTAGCATGGAAGATCTAATGAAGTCCATTACCATTAAGACAGATGAGAGACTTGAAACTCATGGCACAACTATTCGAGAATAGAGCACAACCACCAGAACTTGGAAAGACATGTTGGACAACTTGCTAGTGTATTGTCTGAAAGGGCTCCAAGAACTCTCCCTGATGATACCGAAATGATTCTAAAATAAATAGTAAATTCGGTGTCTTTAAGAAGTGGGAAAGTATTGAAGGACCCCATTGCAAAACAAAAGAGTGAGTTGATTGAAAGACGAGTGAATATTGTGGAGGAGCAGAAAAATAACAACAATCAAGAAGGTGAAATGAGGGTAGATCCAGATGATGGTCTGAAGAAGAAGAAGGGAAGGACTAGAGCTCTGAAAAAGAAGAAGAACGAGAATTCAACGAACGAGGAGACTGAGAAAAGCAAATATATGCCTTCTCTACCTTTCCCCCAGAAGCAAAGAAGAGAGAAGATGGACAAAGTAATTTGGGCATTTTCTAGAAGTGCTCAAGCAGGTGCATTTTAATCTACCTTTCACAGAGGTACTCTCATAGATGCCAGCATATGCCAAGTTCATGAAGGAGATATTGTCTAACAAGCGGAGAGTGGAAGAGACATCGGTAGTCATGCTCACAGAGCATTGTAGTGCTATTCTGCAAAATAAGCTGCCTCAAAAGTGTGGAGATCCAGGGAGTTTCACTATACTTTGCTCTTTAAGAAGTACTAACTTTGAAAAATCTTTGTGTTATTCAGGTGCTTCTATTAACCTTATGCCTTTGTCTATTTTCAGGAAACTCGAGAAAGAAATTGGAGCAATCAAATTTGTACCTGTGTCTTTGCAGTTGGCGGATTAGACCACAATAAAATCTGAAGGAATAGTGGAAGTTGTGCTAGTTCGAGTGGATAAATTTGCTTTCACTATGGACTTCATCGTGGTGAACATGTAAGAGAATAAGGAGCTCCCTCTGATTTTAGGGATACCTTTATTGGCTACTGGCAGAGCTATTCTGGATATTCAGGAAAGGCAGCTCATGCGAATAGTGGGGAAAGAAAGAGTGGTGTTCAAGATGAAAGAAGCAATAGGGGAACCTAGAGATGAGTTGACTGCACACTCTGAATTCAAGGCAAAAGCCCTAAAAGAGAGAGCTGGAGAGGGTAAGCATGATAAGTGTGGGGTGTACTCGAAGAAGGCAGAAAAGAAAATTTCAACCTGGATGTCACGCCCCAAACCTGGGAGGCGTGGCTGGCACTCGGTGCCTTACTGGACCGAGACAACCACTTTATAACTCATGATCGTTCGACCAAAACTAGAACATAGATAGGTCGAGTTGGATAAACTCATTCTTTCTGTAACCATCATGGGCCAACATGGCTACAACTCGTAATGCATAAGTGTAAGAGGGAAAATGCTGTATCAGCGATCCATCATACTTAAAATATGAATACACACAGGCCATTAAAGCTTCTGGCATACTGTACATAATGAACCTGTGTCTACAAAATCCTCTAAAAGTATTAAACATAAAATTGGATAGAGCCCCAACCTACCCATAAGTTGCTAGCAAAACTCTGACACGATGAATTATAAACTCGGCTGCACTCCGAATGAAGTGGAGTCTTACCGATCCTTCGCTGAATGCTAACCTTGTCCACTATGAGGGCTCGTCAAACATATTACCTACACCTCCAGACATGAATGCAGCTTTCCACAACAAAAAGGACGTCAATACGAATAACGTACCGAGTATGTAAGGCAGAAATGAAACATAACATTAAGTCAACATTAATGAGAGAGATATATAATCAACTTGAACCTCTAAAGTGCCACTGTATATGCGTACTAATTATACTAATATAATAATGCCTCTTTTTGGGACTTTTATCCATATCCTAAGATGATTGCCCAACTGATCAATGGTAACTGCCCGATCGGCCGTAGCACGGTGGTAAATGCATGACTACTCGATCGGCCATAGCTCGGTGGCAAATGCATGACTGCTTGACCGGCCGTAGCTCAGTGGTAAATGCGTAACTTCGCAATCGATCGTAGCACGATGGTAAATGCCTAGAAGCCCAACTGACCGTAGGACGGTGGTAAGTGCCTAATTGCCCAACCAACCGTAGCACGGTGATAACTGCATGACTCCCCGACTGGCCGCAACTCGGTGGTAAATGAAGATGCATATAACATTACATTATGGACATTAATAGCTTGATCGTATACCTCAATAAGGACTTAGGAACATACTTAGACATGCGAATTACATTTCATAGGAATGAATAACGTAGACATCCATCTACTAAGAGTAGAAACATTATGAAATAGCATTACATTTTCGTTTTGTTACTTGGATCATGCCAAAAGAAGGAAGGATTGGCCTTAACATACCTTACTTGATGAAATTATCAACCACATTCACTTGAGCTTGCCAAGGACAATTTTTCCTCCTTCTAAATTTTTGAACAAGAACCAAACACTCCTTCTTAACATGACTAGAAAATGTTGTGGAATATAAGCAAAGTGAGAGCCTTTTCATTGCTAGCTATGTTTTTTTCCAAGAAAAAACACTTTGTGGAATGAAATTTGGAATTCATTCTTGTTGCACCTCATGGACTACTAAAAAGAGAAAGAGAAGAAGGTGGGTTTCCAAGATGAGAAAGAGCCAAAAGACGTTAGTTGCCTTAGATTCCTAATTAATGTTAGAGGTTGATGCATATATACCTATCTTTATCATGTAGATATCATTGTGGACCATGGGGTCCACATGTTAACAAGTCACATTCTAATCCATTTATGGGAATGCCACATTTACTTGTAGTAGTGCTTAGTCACTAAATGTTGTCTCCCACAAGTACATGTGGGATAAGTGCTCTTGCCAACACAATCCATTAATCTACTTATTAACTTTATTATCTCCTTGACAATCCAATATTTAATAAATTATACACATAATTAAAATATTATTAAATCAAAAATTTCTCATAATACATATAATAACATTTCATAAATATGGAGATATCTAAAAAATATATTTCATCATATTATAATCTCTCTCCAATGTTATATCAAACGTACAAATTATTGTACTATTACTTATCAAAATGATAAAAAGATAGCTTTCTTTTCTAACGAGAAAATAGTTTCTATCATTATAATAAAGAAAATCTCATTTATGAACTTCCTCGTATCATGTGTATAATTTAAAGCATATCCGGAAGTAGTATCAATAGTAACTACCCGAAATCATACTTATAAAACTTTTACTGAAATATTCCACTTAAAAGTAAATATCATAATAAAATAATAGCTAATGGTATCAAGGTTGTAAACTTACCGAGTCTCACAATAACAATGTCTTAAACCCTCTATAACCTCCTAATAGACATAATCCCCTCGAACTCATGTGGATTTACTACTGCGCATCCTAACACTAAGGTACAAGATGTTGCATTACTTGCATTAGAGACCCCCTTTCCGTTCTGCACGTGTAATCCTCTAGGTGCACACCTAATGACTCATCATCAAAATTTACGCCTCATTCTTGTATGCATGTATATAAGTGTCACTTTCTGCTCATTCATATATTTGGTCCATGTGGAATAATAGTCATCCAACAATTCCAAAGAATTTATGTACATCCACTACAATTTTCCACATAACTAATTACACACATAATTAAATTATGGATCTCATTTCACTTATATACTAATCAATTTTAACATACTCCATATACCTTACCATCATGGTCATGTGGTATAGCACTAGTCCATAAATACGAGATATTATAGCTTGGATCGTATTTTATCCCAAAATATCAAACTTCGATGAAACTCATTTTCTTTGATTTGTTTATCATGTAACCTTTACGACACTTACTTATCACTTGTTATAAATAGCATAAATACTTATAACCTCAAAAATAATCTTTTCCTTGAACTTATGTCAATTATCTTATGACAAATCCAGCATACAAAAGTATCTCGTACTCAAGTACAGAGTCTCCTCTGTAAATTAAACTAATGCCCAACCTTTATCTGAAGTCTATACTATTCATATCCTTCTGCACTTGACTATATCATATCTTCTTCACCTTTATCTTACTACTACCTTTCAATCTCGCATCGTATCTTCTGTCGTTTTCATAACCTCCCTTCCACATAGGTGGAAATTAAATGCACGCCTTCGACGGAAGTTTCATATTGACTTCTTACGACTCAGCTCTATGACACAATCTGGAAACAGCAGAAAGGTAACATTTCCTAAATGCCCTATTGTCACGACCCGAAATCCACTATAGGCCGTGATGGCACCCAACCTCGTCATTAAGCAAGCCAACGGTTAATTATTCATTTTATTATTTTTAAAATCATGAATCTTATTTAAATAGAAAGGTCATTGTATTAAAATATATTGTATCACGTACAGTTTAATTAAAAATAATAAGTAAAGTGTATTAATGTAAAACAATCCATAACAATTTTAGAACATCCCCAAAACTCGGTGTCACAAGTGCATGAGCATCTACTAGAAGGTACAATAAAAATACAACATTCATCTGGAATACAAGTTAGATAGGAAAATGTAAATATTTCTGATGGAGACTCAGTATGCTACGAATCGTAATATGGGATGTATCTCACCATAAAGTCCCCGCCACAATCGCGCATTTGCGCCTAAAATACCACCAGAAATATATACCTGCACAATAAGTGCAGAAGTATAGCATGAGTACGTAAATCAACGCGTACCCAGTAAGTATCTAGCCTAACCTCGGAGAAGTAGTGACGAGGGATCGACATTGACACTTACTAGTGATCCAATAAATCAAGTACAGTAAAAAGTAAACAAGTATGAGGCATGGTAATAAACAGTGTAAGAAAATATACGTGGTAAGATCCTCCTCTGAACGGTAAATACTAGCTCTCAATTATTTGATACCTCCTCAACCGGAGTGTGTGTGTGTGTGTGTATATATATATATATATATATATATATAATGGTTCCCACCAGATAGGTCGTCACAACTCAAACGAAAACTCACGTATAAACTGGCTTCTTGTCAATTATTACGCACGATTCTGCCGAGGCGAACGATCCGATCCCATAAGCATGTGATACATGATACTGCCGAGGTGAGCGACTTGATCCCATAAGAATATGATACTACTGAGGCGAATGGCCTGATCCAATAAGAATATGATACTGCCGAGGTAAACAGCTCGATCCCGTAAGAGTGTGTTGCAATATCCTACCGAGGCGAACGACCCGATCCCATAAGAGTGTGGTACATAATCCTGTCGAGGCGAACTACCCGATCCCATTAGAATAAGAAGCTTTAACGGGTCCTTGACCCCACACACAAATATACGTGTGAGTTATAAAATTAAAAGAAGCTTTTCGATGAAAACGCACAATGCGAGAGAAATTCGTAAGGGAAGCACAATTATTTCGCGGATAATCAAGTAGCTCGTCAAATCTCTTACAATAGCGAGGTTTACGCAAGCCTAGTCTCAAGTCGTAATGCGAAATCAAGTAACTAAGCAGGAAAGAATAACTCAACTAGTAAAATAAAGCATGGTGTGAATCCTAGTCTACCCGGACATAATCAGGAATTCTAGCATGCGCACGGACACTCGTCACCTCATATGTGCGCAGCTCCCACAACAACATATAACAAGAATAACACCTACGGGGTAATTTTCCCCTCATAAGGTTAGACATGAGACTTACCTCGCTACGAAGTTCTATAACCGGCTCCAATGCCTCTCCAACTCCTCGACTCAAAGCCAAACGATCCGAAACTAGTCAAACAGCGTGCAAATCAATCAAAATATACTCTAATACTTACAATTTAACAATTTATAATGGTTCCCAACTCAGCTAGAAAAGTCCAGGAAGTCAACCCTCGGGCCCACGTGCTCGGATTTTTAAAATTTTCGAAGATAAACATTACCCATAATACCACGAACTCAAATATATAATTTATTCCTAATTCCATGTCCAATTTCGTGGTCAATATCTAAAAATACCATTTTTAGGTTTTCTATCAAAAACTCCATATTTTCTATCAAACTTCCATGTTAAAATCCATATATATCCCATGTATTTAGCTCAAAACAAGTAGGAATAACTTACCTTATGATATATGGCGAAAACGATCTTCAAGAATCACCCCAAATCGCCCCACATGAGCTCCAAGAACTTAGAAGTGATGAAATGAGCTCAAAATCCCGAAATTAGATGTTTAATACACCTGCTAGGCCTCCTTCGACGCGATCGAGGTCATTATCCATGTGATCACGATTAACAAAAGTTATAGCATCAGTTTCCTTCATTGCGATCGCGGCCAAAACCTCGCGATCACGATGTACAAATTTTGTTTTCACTTCACAGACACCCTTCGGTATAATGGGCGTAACATTTTGTACGAAATTCCCAAATAACAAACGGTTTGAATCTATGAAAACTAGATTCAAAGAGCTACAACTTTTATTTTCGGATCATCCCCAAATTCCTTATAGATTGCAAGATATAAGCTCCCGAAGTCAGACCACTGACAGCAGAAAATCCTTTTACGCGATCGCGAATTTCCTTCCGCGATCGCGATTCACAAGGCCAGGAACAACACTTTGCTCTTCGGGATCGCGGCCCTTTCTTCGCAATCGCGAAGAAGGATGCACCAGATCTCAAAAACAACCGCTCAAACATGGCGAAATGACTCGTAGCCCATCCAAAACACACTCGAGGCACCCAGGACCCTGTCCAATCATACCAACCACTCCCAAAACATAATGCAAACTTGCTCGAGGCCTCAAATCACACCAAACAACATCCAAACCACGAATCAATGATCAAAACACCTCTTTCAACTTTCAAACTTTCAAACTTCGCCGAACGCGTCCGAGTTACACTTAAACATTCCGGAATGATGCCAAACTTTAGGTGCAAGGCAAAAATCAATATACGAACCTATTCCAAAGCTCGAAATCCCTAACGGACATCAATAAAATCAAAGTTCACTTCAAATCAATGTTGGGAAATTCTAAAACCATCAAAATGCCAACTTTTCATAATTAGCGCTGAAATGCTTCTAGACAGCCCGATACTCAACCCCAACATACGCCCAAGTCTGAAATCATCATACGAACCTACTGGAACCTTCAAATCCTGATTTCGAGGTCGTTTACTCAAAAGTCAAACCTTGGTCAACTCTTCTAACTTAAAGCTTCCTAATTGAGAATTTTCCATTCGAATCAACTTCGAAATTCCTGAGATTCGATTCTGATAACGCGTACAAGTCATAAAACATGAAGTGAATCTACAAAAAGCCTCAAACGCCCGAACGATGCGCTAGAGCTCAAAAGGACCAGTCGGGTCGTTAAATCTCCCCCACTTAAACATATGTTCGTCCTCGAACGTGCCAAGAACCACTCCGGAATTGCCCTAAACCACTGTTTAACACCTTTTGCACCTACCCGTGCCACCACAACCCATGTGAATACATTAGCTCGAGCCAGACAGAAGATCCTTCCTGCTACCTTAGCCTACAAGCCAACTTCCAACATCTGGAATTCTCTAGGAGACCTGATTCTAACATAGGAACATCATATCAATCTCAACTCGCTGTACCAAACACGATCATACACCCATGCTGAAACCCCACAATGCACTGCATAATTCGTGTGCCCATAACAACATCCTCCAACCGTAGAAGCTGCAAATTCACTAGCCCGATGCCCGTAGTATACCTCATATGCGCATAAGCCCGTATCCAACACTCGCAATACTGCAATGATGAAAACGACGCGTAGAAGCTCATAACCACCTACCAAATCAATAAATCATGGAGTCCTCCGCTCAACAAGAACTCTTGCCTCATTTTGAACTGAATAGTGACATTTTCCCTCTAATATACCTTGTATAAATCCGATTGCACTGATTTCAGGTCCAATAACCTCGTCTCCCCCAGTACAAGCTGCTCGGGCAATAAGCCACCTCAAGCACCGCCAAAAATCTCATATGACGCCATCAATACGCCAACAAGCTACAAACTCAAATTGACCCATAAGGAACCTCTGGCAAAGAACCATCCAACCCGCATAGCGAATAAGAAGGCCGAATGGGTGCTATGAACCTATCTCAGAGATGAGAAACAAGGCACACAATTAAGCATAAGAAACCGTACTCAACATCTCACTGTTGCAGCGTGAAACCCAATCCACACATGGCACCGTTGCGGCGTGCAACCTGATCCAAACATGACACCATTGTGGCGTGCAACCCGATCCAAACAACATACCCTTGGCAGCCACCCGATCCACACTTAACAATAAATATGGAAATACCCATCAAGCCATAATGCTTATACCTACGAAATACCCGAATATCGACCATAAGCACGCCAAGTGCAAAAATACAACCTTGGGGAGAAGGATAGCGCCATGCGCTACGAAACTCGAGCTCGACTAAGGTGCAATAACGACAAGCTACACAGAACCGCAACACACGTGCGAATAATCAAACCGTCTCTTAACCCACATGGCATATTAGAGTATTATAGAGAATAGCTGACGACAAGAATAACTTCCAACACCCTAAGACTCCTCCATAAGCAGTACTATGCTGAATGAACGCATCTGACTTATGTAGAGTATACAATTCATATAAGTCCTAATAGCGGATCTCAAGCCGATTCTGATCATCCCATACTGGGCCAATAACCTTGCAATGATCCACAATGACCCTATTTATGACATATAAGAGCAGCTGTTAAATCCAGAACAAACTCTCACAATCCACAACCAAAGGAATAGAGCGCTTCTCAGTCCTAACCTCTCCTATTGGCGACACTACCAAAATCTCTATACCTGCTTTAGATCTCTAATAATCGAATGACTAACACGTCACACTTATACGATCTTCGCGTGGGATATACTCTCACAACCTTCCGCACCAGTTAGTAAAATCTGAACATTAATGGCCATCGGCCATGTTATTTCTATAACAGTGGCCAAGCATCCGCATTTCAATACCCAACACTCCAACCACAAAACAGACCATCCTCAAACTGCCCGAAAGTAGTGCCAGCATACTCTGAACATCTGAAATCCTCCCCCGCTCCTCCGAGCTCGTGACATTCTTATTAACACCAAACCGCAATCTTGGTCCTCAACTTCCAATTTCCATACCACCCACTGCACTTATCATGCTGCTATGCGAGAGTACAAGAATTTCATCATAACTCCTGAACCACCAATAGAATAAACACTTCATCATCTAGTACCCTTTCACTCAACACATTTGAGAGGAACAAGTCCAACACGTAACTGAATTCCTATAACCGCATAAAATACAAACCTCAAATTGTGGTCTAAACCACCATAACTCTTCCAGGATCCATCTACACATAACAGACCGTCATAATCAAATACCTCCAAATCAATCAAATTACAGTGGCTGTCAAGCTCGTATGTAAAGCGACGAATCACCGCTATAGCTTAACATACCGAAGGAACTGATCATTTCCACAACCATGCTGATTCAACCCATCACTAACTGACCCAACTTCTTCCCATTTATTCTTGACCTACTTTCTAAATAATAATAGCTCTCTTCAAATAAATAACAGACCTCAAGCAACACTCATCCCGAGCGACACCAAATCACGAGACCACGTCATCGCAACATCCACAAGTCATTTTATACCCTCTTTATGCACTCAATAGTATCTCCAACAGATATACCACTCTAATTAGATCTTTTGCAAATCTGAAGTTGTTTCTCCCACTTCTCTAACATTGCACCGCAGACCCAATGATAACATAGAATACTCCAAGTACCATTCACACTCTACTGCAAAACCCAGTCTTTAGCCACATAACGAACCCGAAAAATCCTTAAGCACCACACCTTAAATCTTGAATCCACTAGGACCATTATTGAGAGTCGCCCACTCTAATCCAGTCTCGATTATTTAACCAAATAACTAGTGCTCCATTAGAACATGTGCACTCCCATGAAGCAACCGGATGAATCCTTTTCCTTGCCCATCACATCCACAGAAGCATAACTTCTGAGCCATCCTCAGCACCTACACACGAATCAATAAAGCGAAATGTAACACATATACGTCAAACTTCCTTATGCAAAATTTCTCATCCTCTTGGTCATAACTAATCTACCAATGCATAACCCAAAACTATACAGGCACACGGCCACAAGACTCACTTATAGACGGGTGGGCTCCCCCACTTAGCTATACACTACAATCACATAGATCCAAACCCCACAACAACCACTTCTTCCCAATTACCATGATCCCACACTGTTGCTCAGCCAAATTCTTCATAAGTTCTTGTTGGACTAATCATAACACATCCCGAATTATCCGTCACAATCGCATACTCGACCTCCTGACCGTCGTACCAACTTCTTCAAGCGATCCAAGCTCACCTCGCAGTACATTCGTCCTATGTTGGGTAGAAAGTAGAACTCTTCGTAGGAACCTCATCAAAAATCACGCATGCGCTAACCTGCTCACAGGAGATAACCTACTTGTGTACCCTCATCTCGACCTCTTCTAACTTCATTGCTATAGTTGCATCCATCATGAAATCAACTAACCTCCTTGGGTCCGCACTGATCCGCTATCCGTAAGAATCCCTTCATTCATCAACATCACTTGAAGGTCCAACAATATGTTCTCAAGCCCTTCTCGGCACATTCAAAATTTCCTAGGCATAGAAACCACCTCAAAGATCATCTCCTTCGAGCCATCAACACCAGAACACCGAGTAGGTCCTGAAGTCGCAGCACACAACCATTTCGGATAAATTCCTCTTAGGTTCCATCTCATGACACCGTGCCCAGAGGCAAACAAATGAAGACCAATATGCCGATAAGCCTCAACGCATTCAATCAAGGACGACGCACCGTGATATTAACAAGAGTTCTACCAAATTCGGAGATATCAAATCTCGTCTGTAGGAAATACCGACGTTGGGCTTGAATGATGGAATACTCCTCCACAATGCGACGATAATGGTCCGCCTACATTCGCAGGAAGTAGCATCCTGCGCTGCATCCCTAGTATCTTCACAACTCGCTGATGCCCAATTGATAACAAGCACTTCGCACAGTATAAGAATGAGTAGGAAGGGAATAAAGGCATAAACTTCAATGGAACCAAATCGCACGACAAAGGAATCAAGAAAGGGAGTGCTCCTAACAGCCCTGTAGCATCTCAAAGATAAGTACAAATGTCTCCGTACCGATCCGCAAGACTCTACTAGACTTGCTCATGACTCGTGAGACCTACGTGAACCTAACGCTCTAATACCAAGCTGCCACGACCCGCAATCCACTATAGGTCGTGATGGCACCCAACGTCATCATTAGCAAGCCAACGCTTAATTATTCATTTTATTATTTTTAAAATCATGAATAGATAGAAAGGTCAGTGCATTAAAATACATCATAGTTACGTATGGTTTAATTAAAAATAATAAGTAAAAGTGTATCAATGTAAAACAATCCATAACAATTCTAGAATACCCCTAAAACCCGGTGTCACAAGTGCATGAGCATCTACTAGAAGGTACAATAATAATACAACGTCTGTCTGGAATACAAGTTAGACAGAAAAATATAAATAATTCTGATAGAGACTTAGTATGTTGCGGATCATAACATGGGATACAGCTCACCGTAAAGACCCCGCCATAGTCGTGCCTTTGCGCCCAAAAGACCACTAGAAATATATACCTGCACAATTAGTGCAGAAGTGTAGCATGAGTACGTTGGTACCCAGTAAGTATCTAGCCTAACCCGGAGAAGTAGTGACGAGGGGTCGACATCGACACTTACTAGTGGTCCAATAAACCAAGTACAGTAGAAAGTAAACAAGTATGAGGCATGATAAATAAACAGTGTAAGCAAATATAGGTAAATGGTACGATCCTCCTCTAAACGGTAAACACTAGCTCTCAATTTTTGGATACCTCCTCAACCGGAGTGTGTGTGTGTGTGTGTGTGTATATATAATGGTCCCCACCAGATAGGTCGTAACAACTCAAATCAGGAAAACTCGCGGATACACTGGCTTCTTGTCAAATATTATGCACGATTCTGCCGAGGCGAATAGCCCGATCCCATAGGAATGTGATACATGATACTGCCGAGGCGAACGACCTAATCCCATAAGAATATGAAACTGCCGAGGCGAACAATCCAATCCCATAAGAATATGATATTGCCAACGCGAACAGCCCGATCTCATAAAAATATGATACTGCCGAGGCGAATGACCCGATCTCTTAAGAATATGATACTGCCGAGGTGAATGGCCCGATCCCATAAGAGTGTCGTACATAATCCTGCCAAGGCGAACGACCCGATCCTATTAGAATAAGAAGCTTTAACGGGTCCTTGACCCCACTCACAAATATACGTGTGACTTATGAAATTTAAAGAAGCTTTTCGATGAAAACACACAACGCCAGAGAAATTCATAAAGGAAACACAATTATTCTGCAGCAAATCAAGTAGCTCGTCAAATCTCTTACAACAGCGAGCCCATAACTCTAAGCAAGCCTAGTCTCATGTCGTAACGCGAAATCAAGTAACTAAGCAGGCAAGAATAACTCAACTAGTACAAATAAAGCATGGCGTGAATCCTAGTCTACCCGAACATAATCAGGAATACCAGCATGCGCACGATCACTCGTCACCTCATACGTGCGCAGCTCCCACAACATGTAGCATATAACAAAAATAACACCTACGGGGTAATTTCCCCCTCACAAGGTTAGACATGAGACTTACCTCGCTTAAAAGTTCTATAACCAGCTCCAACGCCTCTCTAACTCCTCGACTCAAAGCCAAACGATATGAAACTAGTCAAACAACGTGCAAATCAATCAAAATATACTCCAATACTTAAAATTTTAACAATTTATAATGATTCCCAACTCCGCTCAAAAAGTCAACAAAGTCAACCCTCAAGTCCACGTGCCCTGGATTCCGAAAATTTTCGAAGATAAACATTACTCATAATACCACGAACTCAAATATATAATTTATTCCTAATTCCATGTCCGATTTCATGGTCAAAATCTAAAAATACCATTTCTAAGTTTTCCTCCAAATATTCCATAATTTCTATCAAATTTCTATGTTAAAATCCATATATAGCCCATGTATTTAACTCAAAACAAGTAGGAATAACTTACCTTATGATATATAGCAAACACGATCTTCAAGAATCATCCCAAATCACCCCACATGAGCTCCAAGAACTAAAAAGTGATGAAATGAGCTCAAAATCCCGAAATTAGATGTTTAATACACCTGTCAGGCCTCCTTCTTCGCAATCATAGTCATAATCCATGCAATCGCGATTAACAAAAGTTACAACATCATTTTCCTTCATCACGACCGTGGCCGAAACCTCGCGGTCGCGATGTACAAATTTTGTTTCCTCTTCACAGACACCCTTCGGTATAATGAGCATAAAATTTTGTACAAAATTCTAAATGACGAACGGTTTGATTTTCTGAAAATAATTCAAAGAGCTACAAATTTTATTTTTGGATCATCCCCAAATTCCTTATAGATTGCAAGATATAAGCTCCCGAAATCAGACCACTGACAGCAGAAAATCCTTCTACGCGATCACGAATTTTGTTCCGCGATATACAAGGCCTGGAACAACACTTTGCTCTTCGCTATCGCGGCCCTTTTTTCGCGATCGTGAAGAAGAATGCACCAGATCTCAAAAACAGCAGCTCAAACATGGCGAAATGACCCGTAGCCCATCCGAAACACACATGAGGCCCCCGGGACACCGTCCAATCATACCAACCATTCTCAAAACATGATGCAAACTTGCTTGAGGCCTCAAATCACACCAAACAACATGCAAACCATGAATCATTGATCAAAACACCTCTTTCAAGTTTCAAACTTCGCCAAACGCGTCTGAATTACACTTAAATATTCCGGAATGACGCCAAACATTACGTGCAAGTCACAAATCACAATACGAACCTATTCCAAGGCTTGGAATCCGAAACGAACATTAATAAAATCTAAGTTCACTTCAAATCAATATTAGGAAATTCTAAAACCTTCAAAAGGTCAACTTTCCACAATAAGCGCTGAAATGCTTTCGGACCACCCGATACTCAACCCGAACAGACGGACAAGTCCGAAATCATCATACGAACCTATTGGAGCCTTCAAATTCTGATTCCAAGGTCTTACTCAAAATTTCAAACCTTGGTCAATTCTTCCAACTTAAAGCTTCTATATTGAGAATTTTCCATCCGAATCAACTCCGAACTTTTCGAAATTCATTTCCGACTATGCATACAAGTCATAAAACATGAAGTGAAGCTACTCGAAGCCTCAAACCGCCGAACGATGCGCTAGAGCTCAAAACGACCAGCTGGATCATTATATTCTCCCCTACTTAAACATATGTTCGTCCTCGAACATGCCAAGAACCACTTTGGAATTGCCCAAAATCACTATTTAACACCTCGTACATCTATCTGTGCCACCACAACCCATGTGAATACATTAGCTCGAACCAGACTGAAGATCCTTCCTGCTACCTTAGCCCACAAGCCTTAGAAAAAAATTCCAACATCCGAAATTCTCTATAAGACCTGATTCTAACATACGAACACCATATCAAATTCAACCCGTTGTACCAAACACGATCATACACCCATGTTGAAACCACGCAATGCACTGCATAATTTTTGTGTGCCCAGAATAACATCCTCCAATTGTAGAAGCTACAAATTCACTAACCTGATGCCAATAGTATCCCTCATATAGGCATAAGCCCTGATCCAACCCTCGCGATACTGCAACGATGAAAACGACGCGTAGAAGCTCATAACCACCTGCCAAATCAATAAATCGTGGAGTCCTCCGCTTAACAATAACTCTTGCCTCATTCTGAATTGAATAGTGACATCTTCCCTCTAATATACCTTGTACAAATCCGATGCATTCAGGTCCAATAACCTCGTCTCACCCAATACAAGCTACTCAGGCAATAAGCCACCTCAAACACTACCAAAAATCTCATATGACACGCTTAACTATAGGGACTTAGGAACATACTTAGACATGCTTTGAATAACATTTCATAAAAATGAATAACATTGACATCCTTAACTACTAAGAGTAGAAACATTATGAAATAACATTATGTTTACATTTCATTACTTAGATCATGCCAAAAGAAGGAAGGATTAGCCTTAACATACCTTACTTGATGAAATTATCAACCACTTTCGCTTGAGCTTGCCAAGAACAATTTTTTCTCCTTCTAAATTTTTGAACAAGAACCAAACACTCCTTCTTAAAATGACTAGAAAACGTTGTGGAATAGAGTAACCAAAGTGAGAGCCTTTTCCTTGCTAGCTATGTATTTTTCTAAGAAAAACACTTTGCGGAATGAAATTTGGAATTCATTCTTGTTGCACCTCATGGACTACTAAAAAAGAGAAAGAGAAGAAGGTGGGTTTCCAAGATGAGAAAGAGCCAAAAGACGTTAGTTGCCTTAGATTCCTAATTAATGTTAGAGGTTGATGCATATATACCTATCTTTATCATGTAGATATCATTGTGGACCATGGGGTCCACATGTTAACAAGTCACATTCTAATTCATTTATGGGAATGCCACATTTACCTCTAGTAGTGCTTAGTCACTAAATGTTGTCTCCCACAACTACACGTGGGACAAGTGTTCTTGCCAATACATATCCAATAATCTACTTATTAACTTTATTATCTCCTTGACAATCCAATATTTAATAAATTATACACATAATTAAAATACTATTGAATTAAAAATATCTCATAAGACATATAATAACATTTCATAAATATGGAGATATCTAAAAAATATATTTCATCATATTATAATCTCTTTCCAATATTATATTGAATGTACAAACTACTGTATTATTAGTTATCAAAATGATAAAAAGATAGCTTTCTTTTCTAACGAGAAAATAGTTTCTATCATTATAATAAAGAAAATCTCATTTATAAACTTCCTCATATCATGTGTATAATTTAAAGCATATCCGGAAGTAGTATCAATAATAACTACCCGAAATCATACTTATAAAACTTTTACTAAAATATTCCACTTAAAAGAAAATACCGCAATAAAATAATATCTAATGGTATCAAGGTTGTAAACTTACAGGGTCTCACAATAACAATGTCTTAAACCCTCTATAACCTCCTAATAGACATAATCCCCTCGAACTCATGTGGATTTACTACTGCGCATCCTAACACTAAGGTACAAGATGTTGCATTACTTGCATTGGAGACCCCCTTTCCATTCTGCACGTGTAATCCTCTAGGTGCACACCTAATGACTCATCATCAAAATTTACGCCTCATTCTTGTATGCATGTATATAAGTGTCACTTTCTGCTCATTCATATATTTGGTCCATGTGGAATAATAGTCATCCAACAATTCCAAAGAATTTATATACTAATCACTTTTAACATACTTCATATACCTTACTATCATAGTCATGCGGTATACCACTAGTCCATAAATACGGGGTATTATAGCGTGGACCGTATTTTATCCCAAAATATCAAGCTTCGATGAAACTCATTTTCTTTGATATGTTTATCCTCTGACCTTTATGAAACTTACTTATCACTTGTTATAAATAGCATAAATACTTATGATCTCAAAAATAATCTTTTTCTTGAACTAATGTCAATTATCTTACGACAAATCCAACGTACAAAAGTACGAGATGTAACATCCTTCCCCCTTTTAGAAACATTTGTCCTTGAATGTTACTCTTAGAGACTTACGAAAAGTTTGCAAAGTCTGCTCTGTAAATCAAAGTAATACCCAACCTTTATCTAAAGTTTGGACTATTCACAACCTTCTACACTGGAGTATCTCGTATCTTCTTCACCTTTACCTTACTTACCTTGTATCTTCTTCACCTTTACCTTACTTACCTTTCAATCTCGCATCGTATCTTATGTCGTTTTCATAACCTCCCTTTCACATAGGTGGAAATTAAATTCACGCCTTAAAATTCTATTGTGATACTTGCACCTCTGGTGCATACAAAATCTGGCGGAAGTTTCTTACTGACTTCTTATGACTCAGATCTATGGCATGATTTGGAAACAGCAGTAGGGTAACATTTCCTAAATGCCGTATAGCCTCTCAATTATAATTTTGGCGCGCAAACCCATAAGTGAGACTCTACAAGGCACAGTTTTGTAGACTCCCTTGGACACAACCTGCTCTGATACCACTTTGTCACGCCCCAAACCTGGGAGGCGTGGCTAGCACTAGGTGCCTTACTGGACGGAGCGAACCCCTCTGTAACTCATGGTCGTTCGACCAAAACTAGAACATACATAGGTTGAGGTGGCTAAACTCATTCTTTCTGTAACCATCATGGGCCAACATGGCCACAATTCGTAATGCACAAGTATAAGTGGGCAAACGTTGTATCAGCAATCCATCGTACTTAAAATATGAATACACATGGGCCGTCAAGGCCTCTGGTATGCTGTACATAATGAACATGTATCTACAAAGCCTCTAAGAGTATTCAACATCAATCGGGACAGTGCCCCAGCCTATCCATAAGTTTGTAGCAAAACTTTGACACGATGACTTATAGACTCGGCTGCACTCCGAATGAAATAGAGTCTTATCGATCCTTCGTTGAATGCGAACCTTGTCTACTATGAGGGCTCGTCAAACTTATTACCTACACCCGCAGGTATAAATGCGGTGTCAACAATAAAAAGACGTTAGTACGAATAACGTACCGGGTATGTAAGGCAGAACTGAAACATAACAATAAGTCAACATTAATGAGAGAGATATAAAAATCAACCTGAACCTCTAAAGTGCCACCGTATATGCATACTAATTATACTTATATAATAATACCTCTTTTTGAGATTATTATCCATATCATAACATGACTGCCCAACTGATCAGTGGTAACTGCCTGACCGGCCGTAGCGCGGTGGTAAATGTATGACTGCCCTATCGGTCATAGCACAGTGGTAAATGCATGAATGCCCTACCGGTCGAAGCTCGGTGGTAAATGCGTAACTATCCAACCGATCGTAGCACGATGGTAAATACCTAACTGCCTAATCCGCTGTAGGATGGTGGTAAATGCCTAAGTGCCCAACCGGCCGTAGGACGGTGGTAAATGCATGACTGTCCGACCAGCCGCAACTCGGTGGTAAATGAAGATGCATATAACATTACATTATGGACATTAATAGCTTTATCGTAAACCTTAATAGGGACTTAGGAATATACTTAGACACGCGAATTACATTTCATAGGAATGAATAACATAGACATGCTTAACTACTAAGAGTAGAAGCATTATAAAATAACACTATGTTTACATTTCGTTACTTGGATAATGCCAAAAGAAGAAAGGATTAGCCTTAACATACGTTACTTGATAAAATTATCGATCACTTCACTTGAGCTTGCCAAGAACAATGTTTGCTCCTTCTAAAGTTTTGAACAAGAACCAAACACTCCTTCTTAAAATGACTAGAAAACGTTGTGGAATATAGTAAGCAAAGTGAGAGCCTTTTCATTGTCAGCTATGTTTTTTCCAAGAAAAAAAATACTTTGTGGAGTGAAATTTGGAATTCATACTTGCTGCACCTCATGGACTACTAAAAAAGAGAAAGAGAAGAAGGTGGGTTTCTAAGAAGAGAAAGAGCCAAAAGACAGTTAGTTGTCGTAGTTTCCTAATTATTGTTAGAGGTTGATGCATATATACCTATCTTTATCATGTAGATATCATTGTGGACTATGGGGTCCACATGTTAACAAGTCACATTCTAATCCATTTATGGGAATGCCACCTTTACCTCTAGTAGTGCTTAGTCACTAAATGTTGTCTTCCACAACTATACGTGGGATAAGTGTTCTTGCCAACACATATCCATTAATTTACCATTAACTTTATAATCTCCTTGAAAATCCCATATTTAATAAATTATACACATAATTAAAATACTATTAAATCAAAAATATCTCATAAGACATATAATAACATTTCATAAATATGGAGATATCTAAAAAATATATTTCATCATATTATAATCTCTTTCCAATATTATATCAAACGTACAAACTATTGTACTATTACTTATCAAAATGATAAAAAAGATAGCTTTCTTTTCTAACGAGAAAATAGTTTCTATCATTATAATAAAAAAAATCTCATTTATAAACTTCCTCATATCATGAGTATAATTTAAAGCATATCCGGAAGTAGTATCAATAGTAATTACCCGAAATCATACTTATAAAACTTTTACTAAAATATTCCACTTAAAAGAAAATACAATAATAAAATAATATCTAACGGTATCAAGGTTGTCTCACAATAACAATGTCTTAAACCCTCTACAACCTCCTAATAGACATAATCCCCTCGAATTCATGTGGATTTACTAGGGGACATCCTAACGCTAAGGTATAGGATGTTACACTACTAGCATTAGAGACCCCCTTTCCGGTCTACACGTGTAATCCTTTAGGTGCACGCCTAATGACTCATCATCAAAGTTTACACCTCATTCTTGTATGCATGTATATAAGTGTCACTTTCTGCTCATTCATATATATGGTCCATGTGGAATAATAGTCATCCAACAATTTCAAATAATTTACGTACATCCACTGCACTTTCCCACTAAACTAATTATACACATAATTAATTTATGGATCTCATTTTACTTAAATTCTAATCACTTTTAACATACTTCATATACCAAAATAGTCCATAAATATGGGGTATTATAGCTTGGACCATATTCTATCCCAAAATAGCAAACTTCGATGAAATTCATTCCTTTGATTTGTCTACCCTCTGACCTTTACGGCACTTGCTCATCACTTGTTATAAATAGCGTAAATACTTATAACCTCAAAAATAATATTTTCCTTGAACTTATGTCAATTATCTTACGACAAATCCAACGTACAAAAGTACAGGATGTAACACTAGATGTGTGCGCTTGGCCGGGTGTGCAGCGTGGACCCCGACATTGATTCAGACCCAGACTAAATAATTCAGGAAAGTTCTCTCTATCTCTTGCTTTTTATTTGTGTGTCATGGAGACATGCCACAATTTAAAGTGTTGGGTGGTGGATGTAAATATGTATATGTATATATGTTTTTATTCTTTTTATCTTTGTGTGTGTTTTTGTTATTATTGTTTAATAAAAGAAATTTGACCTTTCCCGACGATGTTTCTCCTCGACCATTTTCTTGACGGATTAAGGTAGGAAAAAAACAAAAACAAAAAACAAAAAAAAATGAATTTCCAAAAATATGCTTTTTTAAGATAGTGTAACAATTCCCCCTTGATCTTTCTTTGTACCGTGATTCTTTCTAAGGATTTTACTTGAAACAGGTGTAGTTAGTTTTTCTTTTATTAGGAATAGAGAAGTTTTGTGCTATGGTATTAAATGGAGATAAGTTGTCTTAACTCTATTTTGCCTTGAGAGTGGTGAGTGCCTTAGTTGTGATGCCTAGGCTCAGTTCTTGACTCATGTATTGTAGTGCCTTAAATTATTTGATTTTGACTTTGCTTAACTGCTTTGACTAGAGATTCGGGATAAATTCTGTCCTGAGTGAGTTATGTGCCAATGTGTGTGAGGTTTTATTAATATTCTGTGTATGTCAGTTGATGTCTAGAACTCGCCTGTGTGTTTGCAAAGCGAAATAACAGTCTTGTTCAATCTAGGAAGTGATATAGATATTTCTTTATTGAGTCAGATATATGCCTTTGATCCACCAAAATTAATGTGTATCTTAGTTAGCCCCCTTTTGAGCCTGTAATCCAAATTTCTTTGGCAACCTCACTACAAACCTGACCCCTTTGTTGTTTGAATTGACTATGTGTTTGAACATGTTACCTCTATTGAGCACTTGAAATTGTAATGAGCTTGTTAAAAGCTAAGTTGAGGTAGTTGAGTTTTGAGTGGAACTGAGAAAAATGAAGAAAAGTATAATGTTTGAAAAATTGTAAGAGCCACTTGTAAGGAATTGAAAAAAAGGTGAATTTGCTTGAGAAAATAAAAGAATGAAATGCTTGAAAAAGAAATAAAAAAGATAAAATGAAAATTTAGAAGGAAAAAAATGAGTTTGTGTATGTATTAGAAAGAAAAAAACGGATTCCTTGCTAGTGGTAGCTCTTATCTTGTTTGTGCTTAAAGAAATTAGGAGTTGATGCTATTATATTGTGAAGGTTAGGGTTTGGTTCAACATAAGTGTGGGGCTTGAATTGTTAATGTATATGTATTAAAGTGCTTTGGGAGATGTAGTCACTATATCCAAACATATCCTACCCGTCCCGCAGCTTACATTACAACCAAATAAGTCCTACTTAATCCATGACTGAATAAGCTCAATTTAGTAGAGTATTTTTCTACAGGCAAGCCTATGGTACATTTTTTGTGGCACATGAATCTTATTTTCGAGAGTGAGTAAATTCTTTCTATCTCGAGTTCCTATTTATTCTTGAATTTTATTATGTGTGGAGTTACTCTTTATCTTTGGTGTGAGGGCACATGACATGCAAAAGGAAAGGTAATGTCTTCGGTATCTGTGTTAGAATAAGTGGGCAGGTTTTGAAAAATGTGTGATGCTTGTGAGTTGAGTCTTGAGGTTAGGATGTTTAGATATGGTGCTTAATCTGCTTTTAAAATTCTTGGCATGATGAGTGAGGGAAGTTGTTTGAGGAAAAGATCGTCTCTATGTGAAGTGTAGTTTGATTGCTCAAGGACGATCAATGGTTTAAGTGTGGGGTGTTGATGGTAGGCTAGAAACCTATGTTTTAGCTGTATTTTGCACTCTAATTATTGCACTTTATTTGTGTTAGAGCTTAAATGATGATGATATGCACTTATTACGCATTTTATGCCTTGTAGTAGATGATTCCGAGTTTAAAAGGTATTCTAGAGATAAATTGAGTAATTTGGAGCTTTGAAGTCTGAGAAAAAGCCCAATAAATTAAACCATAATCGCATCGGGGGTCGAGGACCAAGTCTGAATATCAAAATGTGAAGAAAGAATAGTACTCTGAGAATTTTTCACTACCGTGTCGCATAGGGTACCGCGAGGCGCGGCGCGGCAGTGCTGGGTGATCTATCTAATAGAAAATCTGCTCTCTGAAAATTTCCACTAGCGCAACGCAGGGTACGATGCACGCCACGTGATAGTGTATTTTCCTTTTCAACTTTTCCCACCTCGGCTCAGAGAAGGTAGTTTCGTCGGGGCCCATTCCTACTTGGTAACACAAAAAAAACTACATTTTTAAAGGGACTTTCGACCTTGGAAGCCTTTGGCTAGCATTGGAGGCTTCAAGACACAAGATTTCATCTTTCTTCTACCAATTCAATACACGAGTTTGGATTGTAATGTTTGATTAATATTTTCTTATTCTTTAATTCTATTTGTGATGACTATCTCCATATCTACATAGTAGTTTACCTTAGGGTTTGACATAATTTTATGACTTGGTTGTTGTTTATGGATTTGACTACTTTTTAATTGCTTAAATTTCTTGGAGCAACTTTAAGATCAGTTGTGATTTTATTCTTTATAGTATTTAATCGGAAGAGGAACATCTTATTAAATATTATTGCAGTGTATGCCTTAGTTTATTTTGGTGATTCTTTAAAGTAATCAAGAGAGCTTTTTGAGTTACCATTTAATTAAGATTGAGAAATATGCGCAAGAAGATTCTCTTAGATCATTCCTATCAATAGATTCTTGCAAGTTTCATCGCACTTCACATTAGTTTATTTGAAAGATTTAGATTTAATCGAGAGAGGAATATGAATCGGAAGTATAATCTAATCACTTATTGAATTCGTGAGAATCGATAGAACCATAAGAGTAAAATATAACAGTGCCAAATTTAGGATAGCAGTCTTGCACCTATCATGTCAAAACCCTTATTCTTCGTCTTAATAATAATACATTGCTCTACTCTGTAGTTCTCTGTTATCAATTGTTAATTACTTTAATTTTAATAGTTAATTTTAGTTCATAATCTTTCCAACAAAGTGTTAATCATCCTCAATAGTGTTAAACCAGAAATTACTTTAATATTATTTAAATCCAATCCTCATGGAGACGATAATTATATTATACTATCTTTGGCTAGCGAGCATCAATTCCGTGTTGTGTTATGCGCTCGTCACCCATGGAATTGAAGTTATTACCTTCTTGGTAGTTACCTTGGCTGAAGTTCCCCACTACATTCACTTCTTCCTCCGCAGTGGAGGTTTGACACTCATGTGTTGGGTGTCTCATTCCGCAAACATCACATCCTGACTGTGGTTGGCTCTGAATCTGGGCCAGTGTCAACTTCTTGATGACTTTAGCCATAACATCTATCTGGTTCTGTATTGCAACAAACGATTCTACTTGGTGCACACCTAATGACCTTTTTCGTTTACCTTGGTCAGTAGGCTATTGATCCGCATCTTCAGATAGTTCATTTAAAAGAGTGACAATCTATTTTGGAGTTTCTTCATACGCGGACCTTCCACTGCACTATTTATTACCCTTCTTGATACAGGAGTTAAGCCATCCCAGATATCCTGGAGTTGCATCCATTGCTCCATCCTATTATATGGGCATCTTCGTAATAGCTCCTCAAACCGTTCCCATGCCTCGAACACAGTTTCTCCTTCACCTTGAATGAAATTGTGAATCTCCTTTCTCATCTTTCCTGTCTTAGCAGCAGAGAAATACTTGTCTAAAAATTTTATTATCATCTCTTCCCATATACGGATAGACCTAGTAGGTAGACTCCGTAGCCACTGCTTTGCATCATCCTGCAGTGAGAAAGGAAATGCTCTGAGGTAGATACACTTGTATGATGCTCCATTATAGCGAAAATGTTCATGATCTCATCAAAGTTCATAAGATGACTGTTAGGATCTTCGTTGGGTTTGCCTCTGAAGATACAATTGTTCTGAATGGTCTAGATGACTCCCTGCTTGAGTTTAAAATTGTTAGCATCAATGGGTGAGGGTCTCACACTAGACTGTCGTTGGTTGTAGATCGGTCTGTCATAATCTACCAGTGATCACCCAGGCCCAGGGGCCGCATTTTCAAACTCGTCTTCAATCAGGGATCAATTTAGATTGAATCTTCGACCCCCATCCCCTTTGACAGTCTCATCAGCAGCTCTAAGGGCTGCTTCACGTTCTCTCTGTTGTGTTGCATCTCTTGCAGCTAAGTCTACCCAATAATCTTCATGGTGCACTATCTTTTCTTGAGTCGAAGTTTGACCGAAGAAGGATCCACTTGATTCTTTCTCATTTCTCAACTATTGTTGGTGCTTGTCCAATTCTGCGTCGTATGGCACCAATTCCTTGGAAGAGGATCGAGTCATACACCATCGAACTTAAACCTGTTGCGCGCACACAGATGAGAAAACATGAATAAAAAAAACTGGTTCCTGAATTAGTACCAAAAATAATTTTGAACACTATTGAAAGCCAATCCCTGACAACGGCGCCAAAATTTGACAAGCGCAAAACCAGTGTATAAAACTGAGGCTCGCTACTCGAAGATAGTGAAGTTATTAAATCGTCTCCACAGGAGCTGATTTAAATAATTTTCAATTAAATCTTCAGCTTAACACAATTCAGAAAAATAAATCGTTGATTTTAAATTATTAAAGAACTAAGAGAAAAAACTAAGATTATTAATTACGAATGATTATTGAAAATCAGTGAGCTAGGTAGCAATAATTGAATATCAGTGAGAGAAATAAGGGCATTGTCAATATATGTGCACAACTATTATTCGGGATATAACTCTGTTCCAAGTTCAATTCTTAAGTTCTGTTGATTATTTCGATTTCAACAGCTGCTTAGATTATCCTTAGGATTCAAATTCTTCTTTAGAATGAATGAGAGTATCGTCGAACAACCTAATGACAAGTTCTATGAACATCTCAACAATACGTTGAATGAATGGTCTTACGAAGAACGTCTCTCGACTATTCCTCTAGATTAGGCTAATTGATAACTCTACAAGCTCTTTCGGTTACCTATGAGAGTCGTGAAATTAACTCAAAAAAGATAAGACAATGATATTTGCAACAGTACTTCTCTTTCGATTAAAGTAAAATCACAAACAATTTGCAAATCAATTCGAAACTCTTTCAACAAATTCAAGCAGTAATAGAACTCAGTTCCTTGAATAATAATCAAAACACAATATTTGTCAATAGCCCTAAGAAGGACTACTGTATAGTGAATAAATTGCTCATCACATGAGTATTAAGAGGACAAGAAAATTCATGAATTCAAATAAACTTTCGTATTGAATGATTCAGATGATGTATTCAAATTCTTCGTTGCTCTTCCCTTCCTCTCTCCATAAGTTGCTCCCAAAATTCTAGATACCTAGTTTGGGACGAGCTTAGGCTTCATATATGTCAAGGTGAATGTCCGAAAATTACAAAAATAGGCCTGACTTAAACTTCCCATAGGCGGACGTGCGCTGTGGCGCACCTGGGATCTTGGGCGCGCACCTAGGTGCACATCTCCTCCAGGCTGCCTGCCTCATGTGCGCGCTCATACGCGTACTAGCCTTCCACGCAACTCTTTTTCTTCCTCTTCAACTCTTTTTTCTCCCAAATTATCCGTTATTCATTCCATATCCATCTCATCTATACCTGCACCAAAAAGGTAACACGTTAGACCATAACTCAAGCAAAGTCCCTATCAAATCAACCCGATTTGAGACAAGAAGGGTCTAAAATGTTAAGCAATATTAAGCTCACCAGACAAACTATAATGACTACACAACTTAAGTCTCTTTCAATTTATTTTTTATTTTTAAATATTCTCCTTATTTCCTTTATATCACCTTACTTCCTCATTTTTCCACCATTCTTCCTTATTTCTTCACTTTTTTCTTATTTATTTTTTCACCTTCTTCATTATTTCACCTTTTTCTTCAGTTCTCCGCATGAATTCCCTTTGAAATCCCCCCCCCCCTCTCTCTCTCTCTCTAAAATAATTTATTCTCTTTCGTGTTTTAGTCTTCTTTTATGTCTTACATGTATTAGTGAAAGAACACCTATTTATATCTTCTTATTAAACTCAACACTTTGTAGAGAATAAAGTTAAATCTCTTAAACCATGTGTGAGTAATCTAGAATTAGAGAACGTAGTTGCTGGGCGATTGATTTTTGTTTGCATAATTTTATTTTGTGTAATCTTGTTTATGTAGTAAAAGATAAATTTTCAGAAATGCAACACTATATGCCTTCATTGATATTTTATTGTGCTGCAAAGTGAATGTAAAGAAGTACTTATACACTTGGAGTTTAGCATAAACCACTACCATAATTAAACCTAAAACTAACACATTACATTAGATACTATTTTGGCCAAAACTCCTAGAATTAATTAGTCATATGAGAATAATATATCACGAATACTGTATAAAAAACTTATACAAAAACATAAGTTATATAGTTGACATAGGCACCTCTAAAAATTCAAGATTTGGTTTTAATATATAAAAAAATATAGTTAGGAAGATTTTGAGGATCCCAGACAATTTGAGTAGGTAACTGACAAAAAAAAAAGATAAATTAGGGAGGTTTTAAGCTAAGTTAAATAGTCATATGTAGTGCCACATGACTTATTTTTTAGATAATTAGGAGTTTGTATTAGATACATATTTACGAATGCAATGCGAAAGTTTTAATAAGAGAAGAAGATAGTTCATGAGGTTTTAGGAACACCGTATATTTTAAATAAGAAACTGATAAAGGTGTGATAGTTTATGGTATTAACTCTTTTTAATACTACATAGTTAAATAAATTTAAAAAGATGAAAGATGCTACCTCAAAAGTAGTGTAGAAAGCCGAAATAAGTTATTGGTGGGTTGATTGACCTTAGTCAAAATAAAAATTTGTCGTTAAAGTCGACCTCCTTTTATTTTACATCATTAAAGTTGACCTCTATCACTGCAGATTCTCTCACTCATAATCTTTTAGCTATCAGCCTATCACCTTCCCTAAACTATGCCACGTGTTTACACAACCTCAACGCCTGTACGTTTATCAAACCCTAAAATCCCCCTCTCCGACCTATATATGTTCCCCCTTTCTCGCCATTTCGCTTCTCTCTTCTGCCCCTTTCACTCAATTCCGCTCTCACTCTCTTCAGGGTATGTACAAACATATCCTGTCGAAATTTCCAGAATTAAATCCTCCGAATTCACCAAAACATATGCCTTCTTTTTTCCATTTGATTCACAATAATGTGGTTCCCTCGTACCTCAGTTGAACTGTTTTGAAAAATTGAAAAAGTGCCTCGTATTTATCGTATAATAGTAATCGGGTCAGCTATCGGGTTATCCATTATCAATGGAGGAGCCAATGAAGAGATACGGTGTGGGATACGCGCTGGCTCCAAAGAAGCGAGCCAGTTTCATTCAACTATCCCTCGTCAACCTCGCGAAGGAACGAGGAATCGATCTCATCAAAATCGATACAGATAAGCCGTTGATTGATCAAGGACCGTTCGATTGCGTGCTCCACAAACTCTACGGCGACGATTGGAAGCGTCAGTTGAAGGACTACGCTTCCCAAAACCCTCACGCGCTCATAATCGACTCGCCCGAATTGATTGAGCGGTTGCACAATCGGATTTCGATGCTTCAGGTTGTGACGGAGCTCGAGATCGAGGGCCAAATGGTGTCGTTTGGGATTCCTAAGCAGACTGTAATATATGATGCGAAAATGGTGTCGGCTTTATACCTTGAAAATGAAGGGTTGAAATTTCCTGTGATTGCGAAACCATTAGTGGCTGATGGAAGTGCAAAGTCACATAAAATGTTGCTTGTGTTTAACAAAGATGGGCTACGAAAATTGAAACCGCCCATTGTGTTACAGGAGTTTGTGAATCACGGGGCAGTGATTTTTAAGGTGTATGTGGTTGGTGATTATGTAAAATGTGTTAAGAGGAAGTCATTACCCGATGTGACGGAGGATAGTTTAGGGAGACTAGAGAGTTACTTGTCGTTTTCGCAGGTTTCTAATTTGAATACTTGTGAAAAGAATGATGATAAATACTATAAATTGATGAATTTGGATGATGCGGAATTGCCCCCTTTGAGTTTTCTTACTGATATAGCTAGGGGACTTAGGCGGGCAACGAAATTGCATCTTTTTAACTTTGATGTGATTAGGGATAATAGAGTTGGAAATAGATATCTTGTCATTGATATTAACTATTTCCCTGGGTATGCAAAGATGCCGAATTATGAGAGTGTGTTAACTGATTTTTTCTGGGATGTATTGAATCAGAACGATAAGGGTATTGAGAGTTTAACGAAGGATAATTGCGAAAAGGAAGTTAGGGTTTTGGTTGGGAATAACGGGTGTGGTGAGGATGAAGGAGCATTGCCTGTGTCACCTATTAAGAAGGAAGATAACGAGAACCCTATTCTGGTTTAAAATGTGAAGTGCATAATTCAAACTGGTATAGCTTGTAGTTGGCCACTGGTTGCTCTGACGAATTTTCTGAAGTGTCTGATTTTTCTCTTGCTGAGGGTATTCATTTAGGTAGGAGTTGGTATAACAGTGAATAAGTAGGTTCTTTGATCTGATATTGCCTTCTGAAGGCATTAGATGGTAATCTTTGTTCAACATGTACATTCTATCTTTGCAGTGAGATAGGTACTTCCGCAGATACTCTTTCTCAGGAAAACTAAGTTTTTCCTTTAAGGCAATTGTGATTCCTGGATGAAAATATCTTAATGTGTGCTTTTGACTACTTTGATAAATGAATTTTTCTGTTTTTTCAATGATTATTCTCTTCCGTATTTTCCCCATTGTGTTGCTTTTAAAGGATGATTTTATTTGCCTATGACTTTTGCATTTTGAAATGATGTCACTTACTGGTTATTTAATTTATGCTTTAAGAGGAATCAGATTCCTGAGAGATTTATCTCTATCGCATCGGCATGATGGATTCTTTATTTGATTGTCTATCGTGTGGAAGCTATTATGAGGTTTACCCTACATGAATATTCCTTTTCTGAACCACAGTTCAAATCTTAATTTGGTAGCTTAAGACTAACATATGTTGAATATCAACTGACTTTATCTTTTTCTAATATGGTAAATAATTTTATTTATGTTGGGAAAATCAGCTGGTTGTATCTTATGCAATATATCTTTGTCAGAGGCATAATTAGTTCATCATGAGCCACAAAGAAACCCCTTTTTGCATGTTTTATATTTGCATAATGTGGGTAAACCATTAAATTTAGAGCTTGATTCACCAATACGTAAGGCTCGAGAGGTACTAATGTATCTATTTATTTTTTGTTTAGTTTTTATTACTCTCTTTTCCATTTGACTGCTCAAGAATAAATGCTGAATTCTCTTGCTGCACTAGGGTTATTTCTTGCACTTTTACTATTTAACCTATATGATTGGGACCGTCTGAAGAACATAGAACTATTAGTATTGGCCTTTTTCTCTCCAAGATTTTGCTACCAAGTTATTTGTGTTTGGGAACCGTTTCGTCATAGATTTAATAGATTGTGTTAGCTGGCGGGTTTCTTGAAGATTGATTAGTGAGCGCATGCATTACAATATTAGGATATTAGTTTTGCTTTGAGTTTATTCTTTTGTTGTACTATTGTAAGACTGGCAAGGTTATATAGTAAGTGCATATTGGGAATCTTACATCCAACATATCTACTAGGTGAGTACCATAGTAATGTGGACGTTAAGCATACAAGATCAATGATTAGATTTAAAGCAAGTAGCACATATAGAAGATAAAACGGAGAGAGAGAGTTATCAAAAATAAGATAAAGTATTAGATGGTCTTTGAGATAGTTTGGTCATGACCTACATCGGTCTCCCTTAGCACCGGTCTATAAGTGTAAAACAATGGTATTTGAAGTTGTTTAAAAGGGATAGTAGACCTAAAATTACATGGAAGGAAATTTTGTGAATGATCTACGATCTCTTGTAATCCATATCTAGTTGGCAAAAACTATGGCATAATGGAAGAAAAGGAGCCATATAGTTGATGTCGATTAGTTGGGATGAAGGTTTAGCCATGTTGGTACATTACTTTAGGTGCAATATCTGAAATGAATCTTTTAGTCTTCTAGATATTTGTATGCTAGTAGAGAATGTAGATAACTTCTAGTTCTAGAGAACTTAACTTTTTAAACATTGGCTTGAGATGGGTCTAATGTGAGTGACATGAACATTTAGAATTCCAACTAGCTTGGGGTTGAGTCATAGTTATTGTGATTGCTGTATTATGCATCAAGCTTTTAGTGTTTTAGATGAGAGTTTTTTTGTTTTTGTTTTTTATAGTATTTTAGACGAGAGTTGCCACTTACAAATAGGCAATTTTTGTAAAAATATTGATTATTTGGGAACTCCCAAGATCATAACTATAGTGTGATTTGAGTTACAGTTACATCTTACCTGCATTGATATTTTTCCTTTTCATGTACGAGCTTGTTTAGTTAATATTTTAGACTGAAAACTTAGCCTTGTTTCAGAAAGTTGCATGAATTTCCTGCTGACTTGTTTATTTGAAGTTTTTACAGTGCATTGTTTAGTGTGTTGGCTTGCCGAGAATTTGTTGAATAGCAACTCTTTCTTTCTTTCCGACACCGGTGATAATAATTCTCCCACGAAGATTCTGATTCAAGTCACTTCTCGCCGGTAAATCCCTCAGACACTGGCGAATTCCCGATTTCTGAGAAGAGAGGCAGATTAAGTTTAAGGTCCTTTTCATTTTGGTTCATTTTCAGATTTCTTGGTTGGTCTAAATTCAAGAGAAAATACAAAAATATTCGAAGTTTCTTCTTTCTATTTGAACGAGAAATACATGAAGTATTGCTTCAGCTCGTTGCAATACATCAACGCTGCCCAGATTTCCGTTAACTTCAAGGGTTGCAATCCAGGTTCTATTGTTGCTCTCTTGTCTTGATATTTTAATAGTTTGATATTTTAGCGTAATTGTATCTCCTTGCCTGCCTATTTTGTTCTTGAATCTTTAGTTAGTATTTGCCCTAGCATAGTCAAATTAATTGCATTAGTGATAGCTTTGCCTACTTGTTTACATTGTTATCTACCTGTTTACATATTTATTTTGAATCTTTATTTCAAATATCCCCTAGTAGTTCTGTTCTACTTTTGCTCATTTTCTTTATGACCTTTAGTTGTAGATTATAGCCCCCTTTAGCTCTTGTATTGCATTTTCTATCCTTTGGTTGTAGATTATAGTTTCTTTGTTTTATTTCTTCACCTGTTTTCTGACCTTTAGTTGTAGATTATAGTTCCCGTTAGTTCCTTTATTTCTTCACCTGTTTTGCAACCTTTAGAGGTAGATTATATTTCGGTATTCATTTTAGTTTTGTCGTTTGTTTTCGGGATAGTGCTTGCTTAGTGACTCCTAGATTATAGTGACTTTGGTGAATGATGGGAGGGTTCTTGTCCTCGGGGGTGTCANGGGTGCGGGGGGCAAGGGGGGTAAGAGGGCTAAGGGAGCTACTAGGCTGATAGTGGGGTCTTGGAACATAGAAACTTTGACTGGAAAATTTGTAGAGTTAGCGAAGATTCTCGAGAAAAGTTAGATTAATATAACTTGTGTACAGGAGACTATGTGGGTCGGAGATAAGGCGCGGGATATAGGTAGTTTCAAACTTTGATATTCTGGGAGGGTGGGGGGTAGGAATGGGGTAGGTATCTTGGTTGATAAGAACCCCCGTGAACTAGTGGTGGAGGTTAGGACGGTGAATGACAGGCTGATGACTATTAAGATAGTGGCTGGAGATTTTACTTTGAACATAATCAGCGCGTACGCACCGCAAGCAGGCTTGGATGAGGAAGTCAAGAGGCGTTTCTGGGAGGATATGGATGAGATGGTGCGTGATATCCCGCATATGGAGAAGCTTTTCATAGGAGGAAATTTCAAAGGCCATATTGGAGCGACGTTTGGGGGGTATGATGATGTGTATGGTGGCTTTGATTTTGGAGATATAAACGGAGGAGGAACGTCTCTGCTGGACTTTGCTAGAGCATTTGATTTGGTGATAGCAAATTCGAGTTTCTTGAAGGAGAGGGAGCACTTGGTTACCTTCTGGAGTTCGATGGCCGAGACTCAGATTGATTATTTACTCTGTAGGAAGTCCGATAGAGGTTTTTGCACGGATTGTAAGGTCATCCCAAGTGAGAACATCTTGACTCTTTATAGGCTCCTGGTCATGGACCTTGAGATCACGGGGAAGAGGAGGAAGAGGGCGATGTATAGCCAACATAGGATCAAGTGGGGAGCCTTGACGGAAGCTAAAGTGCAGGAGTTGGGGGTCAAGCTGGTGACTATGGGGGCTTGGAGGAGTAATGGGGAATCAAGCGCTATGTGGACCACGACTGTGCAGTGCATTAGGAAAGCCGCAAGAGAGGTATTAGGGGTCTCAAAGGGTTACTCTAGTGGTCACAAAGGACACTAGTGGTGGAATGGAGGTGCAAGGAAAAGTGGAAACCAAGAAAGCAGTGTATCTGAAGCTAGTGGAAAGTGTAGACGAGGAGGAGAAGTGGGCGAATGGGGAGCATTATAAGTTGGCTAAGAAAGAGGCAAAGCTAGCAGTTACGGCGGCCAAGACTGCAGCTTTTAGTCGTTTGTATGAGGAACTCGAGGGCCGAGGTGGGGATAAGAGGTTGTTCAGGTTAGCCAAGGCGCGAGAAAGGAAGGTGCGTGACTTGGATCAAGTGAAGTGCATCAAGGACGAAGAAGGTAGAGTTTTGTTAGATGAGGGCCTTATCCGTCGAAGATGGCAGACCTACTTCCATAGTCTCTTGAACGAGGAGGGGGACAAGAGCATTGTACTAGGTGAGTTGAAACTCTTCGGGAGTCGTTTGGATATTGTAAGTGGATTAGAGTTGATGAAGTTGAGGGGGCTGTGCGTAAGATGAGCAGGGGCAAAGCGATGGTCGGATGAAATCCCGGTGGAGTTTTGGAAGAGTGGGGGCAAGGCGAGCTTGGAGTGGCTCACTAGGTTATTTAATGTCATTTTAGAACGAAGAAGATGCCCGAAAAGTGGAGGTGAAGCCCGATGGTTCCTGTATACAAGAACAAGGGTGATATCCAAATTGCAATAATTATCGGGGTATCAAGCTGCTTAGCCATACTATGAAAGTCTGGGAGAGAGTGGTAGAGCTAAGGGTGAGGAGGAGTGTGTCTATTTTCGAGAACCAGTTTGGGTTAATGCTGGGGCATTCGACTACAGAAGCCATCTACCTTGTTAGGAGATTGATGGAGCGGTGTAGGGAGAGAAAGGACTTTCATATGGTATTCATCGACTTCGAAAAGGTATACGATAAAGTTTCGAGGGAGGTTTTGTAGAGATGTTTGGAGGCTAGATGTGTACCTGTTGCCTATGTTAAGTTGATTAAAGACATGTATGATGGAGTAAAGACCCGAGTGGGGACAGTGGGTGGGGACTCGGACAATTTTCCGGTTATGATGGGGTTGCATCAGGGTCGGAACTCAACCCTTTTTTGTTTGCTCTGGTATGTCCATTGCCACATTCAAGGGGAGGTGCCATTGTGCGTGTTATTTGCAGATGATATTGTATTGATTGACGAGACGCGAGACGATGTGAACACGCAATTAGAGGTATGGAGGCAGACCCTGGAATTTAAAAGTTTCAAGTTGAGCAGGACCAAGACAGTATACTTAGGACTAGACTCGCAGGTCATCTATAGGAGAGGGAGTTTTAAATACCTTGGGTCTATTATTCAAGGGGATGGGGAGATTAGTGAAGATGTCACACATCGTATTGGGGTGGGATGGATGAAATGGAGACTCGCTTCCAGTGTTTGTGTGTCAAAAAGGTGCCACCGAAATTTAAGGGTAAGTTCTACAGAGTGGTGGTCAGACCAACGATGTTGTATGGGGTTGAGTGTTGGCAAGTCAAAAGGATGTTGAGATGGATGTGCGGACACACCAGGTTAGATAGGATCAGAAATGAGGTTATTTGCGACAAAGTGGGCGTGGCCTGCGGCTTAGGTGGTTTGGTCATGTGAGGAGGAGGAGCACAAACGTCCCTGTGAGTAGGTATAAGAGGTTGACATGAAGGACCTACGGAGAGGTGGAGGTAGGCAAAAGAAGAGGTGGGGAGAAGTGATTAGGCAAGGCATAACAGCTGACCGAGGACATGAATTTTGATAGGAAAGTATGGAGGTCGAGGATTAGGGTAATAGAGTAGGTAGTCTAGAGTGTTCAGAACAGTAGTATTGGCGCACAGTCTCGCTTTCTGTTGGTAGTAAGTTTTTATGACTAACCGTTATTTTTTTCCATTGTTGATTACCTTACTATCTTGTTGTTTATATACTGCTTTTATATTGCTTTTTGGTACTGTTTTCTTGTCTATATTTTCATTAATGTGGTGCTTATATTGTCTGAGTCGAGTGTCTATTGGAAACAACATCTCTATTCTCACAAGGTAGGTGTAAGGTCTGCGTACACATTATCCTCCCTAGACCTCATGGTGTGGGATAATACTGGGTATGTTGTTGTTGTTGTTTAGTGTGTTGGCGTGATAAACTATTGGATAGTAATTATGATATAGATATTTGGCATGATTTACTTTTCTGTGTTTCATTCTTTTTTGGATAGTAAAATAAATGCTACTTAGCAGTTTGATGTTAGATTGCGTGCATCTTTTTCATTTATCAGTATATTTTCATGTTTAGTCACAAATGCCCCAGGTTTGAATTGGTAAAACTTGGTTGACTTCATCACAGAGAGATGACAGCAGTTCACATGAGTTGCATGGATCAATTGGCTGTAACCTGAGTGCTGACGATTGATCATGTATAAGTACTAAGTACGAGTGAATGTCTGCTATGTCAGTTCCTTGATCTTCTCATTCCCTCATTCCACTGTGCCCTCACATCTCCTCATGCATTGCATGCATGGCTGCTGTTTCACGATCTTGCAGTGTAAAACTGATTTGTTTCGTTATAAACAGTTTTCCTGAAATACTGGTAACATGTAAAAATTAAGCAGGTTATGTTCCTATAGTGATGTGGTGGCCTTGAGGATTTGTTATTGAATATTTTGGTAAGTTGGTATACTCCATCAAACAGGATAACAACTTGATTAGGTTACTGATTTTGTCCTGGGAAAATGATCAGCTTGGCCACAAAGAGCGAGTACTCTTTTCCATGCTATATGCATACTACTGGAAGGTTAAGTAGCAAGTGCTTGACCAAGGACCTATATGTGTACTGTTGTCTAAGTCCACCACTTTCTGTAATGTCATTTTTATAATTGCAAATTGACTCAGGTTGAAGGATCAAATATTGCTTTAGTTAATAAAACTGATACAGAACTTTTTAAGAACTTCAAGTGTCGAACCTAACTTTGGTAATGCATTCGTCCTTTCAGTTTTAGCAACATGTACCTTTAGTTGATAATCAGTTTTGTTCCTGGTCTAACTACTAGAATATATGTTTCCAAAGTTCAGGTTCTCCTTCTAGGAATAACTCTTTAAAGTATAGCTAGTAGGATAGTGACAAAATACATGGTCTGAAATAAAAGAAAAGATAACAAGCGTGTTTTAAAGAGCAATGAGAAATAGAAGTGAAAATACTCTGAAGGTGTTATGGCAGAACATTTTAAGTTCAACTCATTTTCTTGATTCCCATTGCTCTCCTGCTTTTCTGCATTGTGCCTTACATTGCTGAAGTCCCAGTTATTATTACATTGTTGAAGTTCCAGTTATAGTTATGGCGTGAGACTATGAAGCCAAAAGGGCACTGATCAAAGTAGTGGCATCCTATTATTGCCGACCAGAAAGCTTGGGGATCTGGCAGTGCTGTTAAGGATTTGTATGTTGTCTGGTGCTTTTTCCTGCTGTGAAAGTGAACCAAATTGAACATATTTGTGTGTGCTATGCCCTAGTCGACTTATTTTTTGCTGTATTACTGGATTAACTTCTTGTGTTTGTGTTGGATATGAGTATTCCCTTGCCTAAATTGTTATCTTCATGGCCTTATGCATTTCCACTTGTAGAAAGCAGTACACGCAAGGGTGTGCAACAATTATCTGAAACTCTGTTTGGGCACCAGTTGTTGGATATACTCAGCTAGCAGTGGTCCTGAGCCCTGTGCCAGCCTGCATCTTTGATTTAAAAGAAGCTAGAACTGAGGCATCCGACTCCGTCATGCTAGCTTCTTCAGCCGATGCTTAATCCCTTACCGCTGCATTAACCCGTGGAAACCTACAGATTGCAAATTCAGATGACTCAGAGTAATTTTATATTGTTCCTTATGCTGAGTTCATGATTTAGGCTGTCTTTTAGTACATTATCTGGATGATACTCTTTGGAGTGCTCTTTTTGCAGCTTAACATGCCTTGGATTGGGATAAGTGGACTTGTAAGTGTAGAGTGTTATAATAATCTGCTGGGGGCACTCGGAGGAAAATAAAATGGCATATTTGGAGATACATTTCTCTTGATACACAATCGCTAGGTCATTCCCCCCTCCCCGTCACTCACACATTTCTTGAAATTTAAAGAAGCTATGAAGTAAAACATTAGTTATTGATCTAAGATTGGATTTATAATGAATGTATAAGACTTTAAGCAACTGCAAAAAGCAGATTAAGGTTATGGAAATATGCGATTTTCAAGTAACACTGAAAACGATTCATATGAATTATGCCGATTGTATATTTCAGTATTCAAATTATTTTTAATCTATCAAAATGATTTGGTCTTTCGGATTTGAAAAATAAAGGCCAAATCCTCAATTTTAAATATACCACAAGATAGTAACTTAATATTTTGTAAAATCTAGCTGCAGTAGCCAATTTTTAAACCAGTAATTAGAATTTAGCCACTATTTCAAATGCTGTTTAAAAATAACCAATTTGTTGTTAAAATAAGTATGAAAAAATAAAAATAGCGTAATTTATAATAAATTGGTAATTGAAAATGGTCAATAAATTGAATTTTTAGTCACTTTTTCATGTAAAGATAAAAGTTGAACAAAAATAGCTTTAAAATTTTGGAAATATTCAGCATAAGTATGCTAGAGTTTGAATGTTTTACATATGAGATTATTGTGTTGGAATTTTATAATATGCTAGAGTTCCAACACAATATGCTGAAAGTTTACACGCAAGAGTTTCAAAATTCAGCATATTATGTTGGAACTTTACGTGTTTTAATTAAAATAGTAGCTATTTTTTACTGACTTTACAAACAATGATTATTTCTTAATTACCAGTCCAAAAACTGACCATCCCATGCTATTTTTACTGTTTTGCTCCCTTTCCTATTCACCTTCCCTTTAAATCTCTAGCCCAAAGGACTCTACTTTTTGAAGGAGGGATTTTTCGTGTATATATAAAATTAGAATAATATTTACCGGTTTAAATAGGTTTTCTATTTACGAAAAGCAATTAATTTTTTTTATACGAAATATGTACAAATCCTTTCAAAAGCTACAATTTCCATTCAACTTGAATACAATTTATATTATACACAATCCGGTTGAAAGCTATAATTTATATAAAACTTATATATAACTTGTATACAATTATGTTAGTTATATATATTTTGTGTGGTATTTGTACATTCGACATACAAAGTATATATAATTTATTTATGTTTTCTTCTTTGAGTTACCATCTTAAATTTCAGCTAAAACCAACTCGAATCTTCACCAAATTCTCTCAAAATTGAGATATAAACTTCAAACAATATTTTCAATCCTTTGTAACAATATCCAATCCAAACAAATAACAAATTTCTGAAATTCAATTTTCGATTTCTAGTAGTTAATGTGGCTACCACCTCAATTTTAAATAAATGAACTCTTAGGCCCGGGCTTAGAATTCACGTGGCAACTCCCAACATGTCAAGTCTTTGACTGCAAAGTGTGTCTTAGAAAACACAAAAGGACTACAAATTTCATTTCAAAACAAAATATTATTTCATTTTATTTTTTTTTTGTATTTTTTTAACTTCGTAGCAGTTCTTTATCGTGCCATGCCCATGTTGTCCAGCCAAAGGTCCAATGACCTAATTTTATTCTCTTTTGGTTTCCCTTCCTATTCGGAATTGGATTCAATTTTTATTCCTATTTATAGTTGGTTTTGACTTTAAGAGAAAGAACCTCTCATTATCTATAAAATAGAGCAACCTTGGAGAATTGTTCTATGCTCATTGGTATAAGTCTTTGAAAGACTTTATCAAATAAGAGTGATTTTTGAGAGAGCTTTCATCTAGAGAGAAGAAAGAAAAAGTGTTTGCTTGTCCGCAATTTTTTTTCCGACCAACCAGCTTCAAATCACGTTTTTCAATTCGTTCACTGTTGGTAAGCTGAAATTTTGACCAAGTTGTTAGGAACACTCAGTCAAAATTTTAGCCCGACCTAGGTGAATGAATAGGAAAACGTGATTTGAAGCTGGATGGTCGGAACAAAAAAAAAACTACAGCAAAAAAATACTTTTTCTTCTCTCTTCTCTCTTGATGAAAGCTCTCTAAAAAAAATCACTCTTATGTGCTACAGTCTTTCAAAGACTTATACCAATGAGCATAGAACAATTCTCTAATGTTGCTCTATTTATAGATAATGAGTGGTTCTTTCTTTTAAAGCCAAAACCAACTATAAATAGGAATAAAAATTGAATTCAATTCCAAATAGGAACGGAAAAATCAAAAGAGAATAGAATTAGGTCATTGGGCCTTCTGCTGAACAACATGGGCATGGCTCAACAAACTTCCCCTCCAACATTGAGGCCAAATATATCTTCAAGTAGAGGAGTTATTGACAGGCTTCATGCCTGCCGATTTTCTGCATTCATGGTTATCTGACCACTTCTTTCGTCAGCGTATCTGAATGATTGTCATCAGCGTGTATCTTTTCAACCTCAAATAATTTCTCTTCTACTGCTATTCTTCCAATGATACTTTCTATTTATATGTTTTGTCTCAGAATGAAAAGTGGAGTGCTTGGTGAGACAGATAGGACTCTGATTATCACCAAATAAGATGTACCTTGGTTTCTCAAAGCCAAGATCATTCATAAACTCCTTGATCCATAATAATTCATGGGCACCTTCGGTGGCAGCAATATGTTTGGCTTCTGTGGTGGATAGAGCTATCCACTTCTATAGTCTAGATTGCCAAGAAACAGCTTCCCATGCGAAAGTGATCAAATAACCGAAAGTGGATATTGAATTATCAAGATTGCCTCCTAAACCAGAGTCTGTGTGACAAACAAGTTCAGGCTTGCCATTACCAAAGCACAACTTCAAATCAGCAGCACCTTTCAGATACCTTAAAATCTATTTTATAGCATTCCAATATTCCCTTCCAAGATTAGGAAGGAATCCATACTAACAATATTAACAACATGTGCGATATCGGGTATAGTGCAAACCATAACATACATCAAACTACCAATAGCAGAAGAGTAAGGAATACGAAACATCTTTTTTTCTCTTCATCAGTAGAAGTGCTCTGGCTAATTGTAACAACTTGGCTGATTGTTTTGAGTACTTTAGCCCCGTTTTTCCTATTTATTGCCTTACTTATATGTTATTGTGATTGTGTGACCTGCTGGGGTGATTGGTTTGATTTTGGGGAGGTTTTTGAGTAGACTGGAATACTTAGTCCCAAGGTTGTATGTAGACGACTCCAGAATGTAGTTTTGATGATTTTAATAGCTTAGTATGGTGATTTAGACTTAGACGCGTGCCCGTATTTGGCTTTGGAGGTACGTAGGTTAATTTGAAATTTTTTGGCGAAAGTTAGAAAGTTGGAGGTTTGGAAGGTTGAGAAGTTTGACCGAGAGTTGACTTTGTTGATATCAGGTTCGGATTTTTGTCACAGAAGTTGGAACAGGACCGTGGCGTCATTTGGGAATTGTGTGCAAAATTTGAGGTCATTGCGGGTCGGTTTATGTGATTCGGCATGAGTTTTGAAAGTTGAAAGTTCATTAGTTTCATTAGGCTTGAATTGGTGCGCGATTTGTAGTTTTGGTGTTGTTTCATATGAATTGAGGCTTCGAGTAGGTTCATATTATGTTTTAAGACTTGTCGTTATGTTTGGATGGGGTCCCGGGGGCATCGGGTGTGATTCAAATTGAGTTCGAGTCATCTTTGGACTCAGAGGGATTTCTAAAGTTTCTGATTATTGATGCATTCGCACCTACGATGGATTGGCCATAGGTGCGAGGCCACAAAAGTAGCATCTTGATTGCAGAAGTAGAGTGAGGCCGGGTCCACAAATGCGGACGGGGAGCCGTAGATGTGGACGCACAGGTGAAGTCGTAGATGCGGAAGCGCAGGTGCGCTGAATGGTCCGCATATGCGGAAGGTCAGAGGCTGAAGGGAAATCGCAGATGCGATATTTTGACCGCACCTACGGGATCGCATATGTGGTTAAGTGACTGCAGATGCGGAATCACTAGTAGAGTTTATATTCGAAGGGTCTCATTATTTTTCTCATTTTGGGAGTTGTGGATCTCAGCTAAAGGCGATTTTTGAGAGACTTTTTGTTGCAATTAATGAGGTATGTGAAGTTTACTCACTTCTGATGAAAGATATTGATTACTATTGATTAGTATACCGAGTTTATGTGCATTTAAGGTGAACTTTGAAGATTTTGGACTATGTTGTTGGAGAGTGACATTTGATGATTTGATGGTCGATTTGTGGTTGGAATTGGATTAAATTAGTATGGTTGGACTCGTATTTGAATGGACGTTCAAAATTTGTGAGTTTCGTCGAGTTCCATGGTGCAGGCTCGAAGTTGACTTTTTGGGTTGACTTTGCATATTTGCTTCAAGACCTTAGATTTATCATTTGGAATTGTTTTCGATGGATTTTATTGATGATATTAAGTTGCTTTGGCTAGATTCGAGTCGTTCGAACGCCGATTCGCGTGGCAAGAAAATTTTGGAGTATTGATTTTTACATTTTGAGGTAAGTAACATATCTAAACTTGGATTTGGGGGTAAATAACCCTGGGAATTATGTTAAGTAAGATGTATTAGGGTGACGCACGTGCTAGGTGAATGGCGTGTGTGCGTGCACCAAAGTATTCATGATTTGAGGTGGCCTTTAGACTATTCCGGACTTTTTTTGCTATCATGTCTTGTTATATCCGTATTTTTTCCTACTCATTTGATTATTAAGCTACGATATATGTTAAAAATTATGTTTAGGTTATGTGGTTATTTGTTTGAGACATAATGGGCTATTCCTGCTATTTTGAGCTGTTTGCCTTAACTGTAGTCATATACTTAGTCAAGATTCCTCATTTACATATCATATCTCGGTCTCTGGATATTGCTTGTTTAAGTCATCACATGTTATTGTTTTCCATATGCGATATTGTTTACGCTGATTTCATGAGGTTTTGAGCCTTGAGACTTGAGAGGTTGTTGATTGATGTGGGCCGTAGGGCCTTGTGGTGAGTGATATATAGATCGGGTTGCATGTCGCAACATGCCATATTGGCTATGATTGATATTTGGATCGTGTTGCATGCCGCAACAGGCCATATTGACTTTTGATTAGTGATTGGGCAGGATCTGCCCCTCCAGAGTCTGACATGCGAGTAGTGAGCGCATGCACAATGATATATACATGTGCTTTGGCGAGGGGCTTTGATGACAGGCACCCATACAGTACTGAGTGATTGTGTGTGTGTTGAAGTTGGGCATTTGATCTAAGCACCTTGAGTGTGCTGAGGGTGAGGGTACTTGAGGATATCACTGTGGAATCATTCACTTGACATGTATATTTTGCATGTAGGTATAGAAATGTATTTTCCTCATGCTAGCTAGTAAATAAAATGTTCTTATCCGTGTTAAGTTTTAACTGTTACACCTAGCAAGTATGCCTAAATTCCTGAATTGTGAATGAGCTGAACATAATATCATTGAGTTATTTGCTTACTGTTTCTGTTATATCCTGAGTTGTTACTAGTTTTTGGTATTGGTCTCTGACTATTTCTTCTGAGTTCGTCACTGCTTTCAGACCAAGGTTAGGTTTGTTGTTTATTGAGTACATGGGGTCAATTGTACTCATACTATACTTTGCACTTCATGTGCAGATCCGGGTACTTCTGGACGTGGTTATTGCTAGAGTTTTGTTGGTACTAGTTTTTAGGAGACTGCGAGGTAGCTGCTATGTCATCCGCAGACCTTGAAGTCCTCATATATTTATTTATGTTATTACTGTTCTATTGTTCAAACGATTGTATTGAGGATTTGACCTTATATTTTGATATTCAATAGTGGTCATGTACTTGTTTGACACCAGATCATTGGGATGGTTGTAGCAGTATTGTCGTTGTTTTCTCAAACATTTCATGATATTTTCGCTGTTGAGTTTATTAAATTCTGTTTTATTGAACTTATTGTATTGTGGAACCGTTGGCTTGCCTAGCAAGTAGTGTTAGGCTCCATCACAGCTCCGGTGTGAGTTGGGTCATGATAAGTTGGTATTAGAGCACTAGGTTGCTTAGGTCTCACGGGTCATGAGCAAGTATAGGAGAGTCTTGCGCATCATTACAGAGATGTCTTTACTTATCTTCGAGAGGCTACCGAATATACTATGAAAACTTCACTTTCTTGTGTTCTTGTCATGCAGATTTGTAAATTTCGAAATCTGAACCTCTATTCTTTTATTCTCTCACCGATCGTGGGAACACGTTCAGCTGATCAGGCACCGGTACCACCAGTTAGGGCCGCAAAAGGCCGGGGCCTAGGTAGAGGTCGAGATGGGGCTTGCACTACAGTGAGGGCAGCACCTGTGGAGCCACTAGTTGCTATAATGGAGGAGCAGGTACCAGATACTGTTGAGTCGGTGGACCAGCTTAGACATCGGCAGTACCTATTGTGATACCTGGTCTTCATGAGACTTTGGCTCAGATTTTGAGTGTGTGTTTTGGCTTGGCTTAGGTGGTTTTGATGCCAGTTGCACCAGCTACCTCACAGGCTGGGGGAGGAGCTCGCACTCTTGTCGCCCGTACTCCAGAGCAGCTAGCTCAAGGTCATCAAACACTAGGGGTGTTACCAATTCAACCAGTTGTTGTTGCTTGGGCCGAGGTTGGTCTACCTATGAATGATGCGGAGTAGAGGAGGTTGGAGCAATTTAGGAAGCTTGATCCGCCCGAGTTCAGCGGAGGAGAGTCAAAGGATGCTCAGGACTTTCTGGACCGGTGTTATCGAATAATTTGAACATCAGGTATTGTTGATATTAGTGGAGTTTCTTTCACTACTTTTCAGCTGACAGGGGAAACCTACAGATGGTGGCGATATTATGAGTTAGATAGGCTAGCTGGCGCATCACCACTTTCATGGAATAAGTTCTTAGTTCTCTTCTTAGAGAAGTTTGTTCCCCAGACTCACAAAGATGAGCTGCTTAGAGATTTTTAGCAGCTACTTCAGGGAAACATGACTGTGACTTAGTATGAGATAAGATTCGCAGATTTGGCTCGTCATGCAGTTTGGTTGGTTCCCACTGAGAGAGAGGATCAGGAGGTTCATTGATGGCCTCAACTATGGTCTACGTTACAGTTTAGCTCGAGAGGCCGAGACAGATGCTAGTTTTGATTGGTCGAGATTGCTAGGCGCTTGGAGCAGGTTCGCAGGCTTGATCGTGAGGAGAGGGAGGGAAAGAAGCCCCATGGTTCAGGTGGTTTAATGGTACCTCATCTGGAGGCCAATCACATCACAATAGGGGTCGTCCTTTTAGGCTCGCTCAGATGGGTCATCAGGTTCCTCGTGGTTCATCAGCTAACCACGGTTCATACAACACTCATCCAGTTCAATCATCTTTCAAGCACTCCTAGCTCAGAGCTCGTACCGTGCTTCATCAGTACAGAGTTCCTCCAGGGGTTATTCTAGTTCTCGGGGTCTGGTTCAGGCCCCGCAGTCATCCCTAGGTCAAGGTCGCTACGAGTGTGGGAGTTGGGACATGTGAGGAGGTTTTTCCCCTGTTTTATTAGAGGTCCCGTGTAGTAGAGAGGTCAGGCTATAACTCCTACACCAGTTACTACACCAGCCTTCAGCCAGGTCGAGGTGGAGGTCGTACGGGTCGAGGTTGCCCAAGAGGGGCAGGTCCGTCAAGTGGTGGTCAGGCTCGACGCTATGCTTTTCCCACCAGGCCAGAGGTTGTTGCTTCCGACGCTGTGATCATATGTATTGTTTCAGTATGCCACAAGGATGCTTCGATATTACTTGACCCTAGTTCCACTTATTCATATGTGTCATCATACTTTGCTCGTTATTTGGATATGCCTCGTGATTCTTTAGTTATGCCTATTCATGTATCTACGCTGGTGGGTGATTTTATTGTAGTGGACCGTGTATATCTGTCGCGTGTGGTGATCGTTGGTGGTTATGAGACGAGAGTTGATTTTTATTGCTTAGCATGGTTATTTTAGATGTAATTTTGGGCATGGATTGGTTGTTTCCATATCACACTATCCTTGATTGTCACGCTAAGACCTTGACATTGGCGATGCCGGGGGTGTCGAGGTTGGAGTGGAGAGGCTCCCTGGATCATGTTCTAGGTGAGTGTTTTCACATTTGAAGGGTCAATGGATGGTTGAGAAGGGATGTTTGGCATACTTGTCCTTCGTTAGGGATGTTAGTGTGGATACTCCTACCAGTGAGTCAGTTCCAGTAGTGAGAGACTTCCCATATGTCCAGCAGACCTGCCGGCATGCCACCCTACAGGGGGATATTGATTTTGGTATTGATCTGGTGTCGGACACTCGATCCATCTCTATTTCACCATATCGCATGGCACCTATAGATTTGAAGGAGTTGAAAGAACAGTTGTAGGAGCCACTTGATAAGGGCTTCATCAGGCCTCGTGTGTCGCCTTTGAGTGCGCCGGTTCTATTTGTGAAGAAGAAGGATGGTACTATGAGGATGTGTATTGACTACAAGTAGTTGAACAAAGTTATAATTAAGAATAAGTACCCACTACCGTACATTGATGGCTTATTTCGTCAGCTTCAGAGTGCTAGAGTGTTCTCAAAGATTGATTTTAGATTGGGGTATCATAAGTTGAAGATCCAGGATTCAGATATTTCGAAGACGACTTTCAGGACCCGCTATGGTCACTATGAGTTTCTGGTGATGTTTTATGGGCAGATCAGTGCCCCAGCTACATTTATGCACTTGATGAACAATGTCTTTCAGCCGTTTCTTGATTCATTTTTTTTATTTTTCATTGATGATATATTGGTGTATTCACGCAGTTGGGAGGATCACAAGCAACACTTGAGGATCGTGCTCTAAACTTTGAGGGAGAAGAATTTATATGCTAAATTCTCCAAGTTCAAGTTTTGGCCTGATTTAGTGGAATTTTTGGGCATGTGGTGTCCAGCGAGGGGATTACGGTAGATCTGAGATGATTGAGGCAGTTCAGAGTTGGCCTAGACTGTCTTCTGCTATTGAGATCCGGAGTTTCCTTGGTTTGGTTGGGTATTATTGCCATTTTGTGGAGGTTTCTCGTCCATTGCTGCACCTTTGACTAGATTGACCCAGAATGGTGCCCCATTCAAGTGGTCCGATGAGTGTGAGAAGAGCTTTCAGAAGCTCAAGACCGCTTTGACTACAAATACAGTCCTGGTTCTACCTTCGGGATCTTCTTGTACAATATATTGCTTCGAAGATTGGGATTAGATGTGTGTTGATGCATAAGGGTAGAGTTATTGCATATGCTTCGTGTTAGTTGAAGCCCCATGAGAAGAACTACCCTGTACACGATTTGGAGTTGGTAACCATTGTCCACACATTGAAGATTTTGAGGCACTATCTCTACAGCATGTCTTGTGAGGTGTTTACAGATCACAGGAGTCTACAATACTTATTCAAGAAAAAGGATCTGAGCTTGAGGCAATAGAGGTTGTTAGAGCTATTAAAGGACTATGATATCATCATTCTCTATCATCCAGGGAAGGCCAATGTAGTGGTTGATGCTTTGAGTAAGAAGGCAGAGAGCATGCAGAGTCCTGCGTATATTTCAGTTAGGGAGAGACCGTTAGCGTAGGATGTTCAGGCCTTGGCCAATCGATTTGTGAGGTTGGATATTTTGGAGCCTAGCCGGGTTCTTACTTTCATGGTTCACGGTCTTCTTTGTTTGAGCGCATCAAGGGCCGTCAGTATGATGATCCTCACTTGCTTGTCGTAAAGGCCACGGTGCAACACGGTGATGCGAATGAGGTTACTATTGGAGATGATGGGGTATTGAGGATGAAGGGTTGGATGTGTGTTTCAAATGTGGATGAGTTGCGAGAGTTGATACTTGAGGAGGTCCATAGCTCGCGATATTCCATTCATCCGGGTGCCGCGAAGATGTATCAGGATTTGAGACAACACTATTGGTGGTGGAGGATAAAGTATGAGCACCAGAGGCCCAGTGGTTTTCTTCAGAGGCTTGATATTTCAGAATGGAAGTGGGAGCATATCATGATGGATTTTGTAGTTAGATTTCCACGGACCTTAAAGAAATTTGATGTAGTATGGGTTATTGTGGATAGGCTGATCACGTCGGGACACTTTATTCTAGTTGTGACTACATACTATTCAAAACAACTGGCTCGAATTTACATTTGTGAGATTGTTCGCCTTCACCATGTGCCCATATCTATTATCTCAGATCAAGGCACTCAGTTCACATCATATTTTTGGAGCGCAATGCACCGAGAGTTGGGTACACAAGTTGAGTTGAGTACATCATTGCATCCCCATACAGATAGACAGTCCAAGCGCATTATTTAGATTTTGGAAGACATGTTACGTGCCTATTTTATTCACTTGGGGGGGGTTAATGGGAACAGTTTCTGCCATTAGCAGAGTTCACCTACAACAGCAACTTTCAGTCAAGTATCCAGATGGTTCTTTATGAGGCCTTATATGAGAGAAAATGTCGTTCTCTGATTGGTTGGTTTAAGCCTGGGGAGGCTAGGTTGTTGGGCATTGATTTGGTCCGCGATGCTTTAGAGAAGGTAAAGTTAATCCAGACAGCTTCGTACAACACAGTCCATGCAGAAGAGTTATGCTGATAGGAAGGCTCGTGATGTTGCATATATGGTGGGTCAGAATGTTTCTCAAATCAGAGTTTTGCCCATGAAGGGTGTGATGAGGTTCGGGAGGAAGGGCAAGTTGAGCCCTCGGTATATTGGCCCTTTTGAGGATCTTGAGAGAGTTTAGTCATTCTAGTAGTGTGCCTGTAGTTACTAATTATTCCCTTCGAGTTTGGACCTTTGCTCATTCTGTGTTTGCATTTTTTCCTAGACTACCGTAGGTGTAACGGCTGTGGTTTGTAATGGCAGAGTAAGGCCATGTCCTTGGGGAGGCGGGGTG
>MCJB01005025.1:123951-137045 GCA_002018475.1 Nicotiana obtusifolia
CAGGGGGTGGGACGGGGCCCAAAGGGGGTAAGGGGAACAAGGGAGCTTGTAGGTTGGGAATTGGATCGTGGAATATAGCGATGTTGACGGGTAAGTCTATAGAGCTGGCGAAGATTCTCCAGAAGAGGAAGGTCAATATATCTTGTGTTCAAGAGACTAGGTGGGTAGGATCGAAGGTGAGGAATGCGAACGGGTATAAATTATGGTACTCCAGAGGCGTGAAGGGCAAGAACAAAGTGGGTATTTTGGTGGATAGAGAGATCAGAGAGTCAGTGGTAGAGGTTAGGCGGGTGAATGACAAATTTATGGCTATTAAGTTAGTAGTTGGAGGGAGCATTCTGAATGTCATTAGCTCTTATGAGCCGCAAGCAGGCTTGGACGAGGAGGTTAAAAGGTGTTTATGGGAAGGGTTGGATGAAGTGGTGCAGGGTACTCCTCCTACGGAGAAGTTATTTATAGGAGGGGGTTTCAATGGTCATATTGGGTCGTCTACTGGTGGCTTTGGCGAGGTGCACGGTGGCTTCGGCTTTGAGAATAGGAACGAAGGAGGTGCTTCATTGTTGGATTGCACTAGAGCTTTTGAGTTGGTGATCGTGAACTCTAGTTTTTCGAAAAGGGGGGAGCATTTCATTACTTTCTAGAGTGTGGTGGCTAAGACTCAGATTTATTATCTCTTCCTCAGGAGGTGTGATAGGGGGTTGCGAGGATTGCAAGGTGATCCCTGGTGAGACCCTCGCGACACAACATAGGTTCTTGGTGATGGACGTTGGTATCTTGATAAAGAGGAAGAAGAGGTTTGTATGGGTCCAATCGAGGATCAAGGGTGGAGCCTTGACTAAGGATAATGAGAAGGAGTTAGAGGGGCGCTGACGGCTATGGGAGCCTGGAAGAGTAGTGGGGACGCTAGCATTATGTGGACGACGATGGTGAACTTTATAAGGGAGGCGGGGAGAGATGTGTAGGGTTCTCAAAGGGTTACTCTAGCTGGCATCGAGGCGACTAGTGGTGGAATGATGTGGTCCAAGGTAAAGTGGAAGCAAAGAACGCGACGTACCTTAAGTTAGTGGAAAGCACCAACAAGGAGTAGAGGAGAGCGAACTGAAAAAGATACAAGGAAGTTAGGAATGAGGCAGAATTAGTGGTCACGGAGGCTAAGACTGCAGGGTTGGTTGGCTGTATGAGGAACTGGGGGTCAAAGGTGGAGGACAAGAAGTTATTTCGGCTAGCCAAGGTGAGAGAGAGGAAGGGAAGGTACATCAAAGACGAGGAAAGTAAAGTATTGATGGAAGAGGCCCAGATTAAGCGGAGATGGCAGCCGTACTTTCATAAACTTCTGAATGAAGAGGGGGACAAAGACATCATGCTAGGGGAACTAGGGCACTCTAAGAGTCACCAAGACTTTAGGTACTGTAGGCGTATTAAGGTTGAGGAGGTTGTGGGAGCTATGCGTAAGATGAGTCGGCGCAGAGCGACCGGACCAGACGAAATTCTGGTAGAATTTTGGAGGTCTGTGGGTAGAGCAGGCTTGGAGTGGTTGACGGGGCTGTTAAATGTTATTTTCAGGACGAAGAGGATGTCAGATGAGTAGATATGGAGTATGGTGATTCCGCTGTACAAGAACAAAGGTGATATCCATAATTGTAACAACTATAGTGGTATCAAGTTACTAAGTCATACAATGAAAGTTTGGGAGAGGGTGGTGGAAGGGAGGGTAAGGAGGGCGGTGTCTATATCAAAAAACCAGTTCGAGTTCATGCCGGGTCGTTCTACTACGGAAGCTATCCACATAATCAAGAGGTTGGTGGAACAGTACATGGATAGGAAGAGGGATTTGCACATGGTATTTATTGACCTAGAGATAATGTATGATAAGGTCCCGAGGGACATTCTTTGGAGATGCCTGGAGGTAAAAGGCATGCCGGTAGCTTACATTAGTGTGATAAAGGATATGTATGATGGAGCTAAGACTCGGGTTAGGACTATGGGAGGTGACCCAGTGCTTTTTTTGGTGGTTATGGGGTTATACCAAGGATCTGTGCTCAGCCCATTCTTATTTGCCCGAGCGATGGACGCACTAATACACCATATTCAAAGGGAGGTGCCATGGTGCATGTTGTTCGCTGATGATATAGTTCTGATTGATGAGATACGAGGCGGTTAATGAGAGACTAGAGGAATGGAGGCATGCCTTGGAGTCTAAAGGTTTCAAATTGAGTAGGACTAAGATGGAATATCTGGAGCATAAGTTCAACGATGTGATGCGGGAAGTGGACGTGGAAGTGAGGCTTGACTCACTAGTCATCCCCAAGAGAGAAAGCTTCAAGTACCTAGGGTCAATTATCTAGGGGGATGGGGAGATCGATGAGGATGTCACGCACAGTATTGAGGTGGAGTGAATGAAATGAAGGATAGCATCTGGAGTCCTGTGTGACAAGAATGTGCCACCGAGATTTAAAGGTAAGTTCTATAAAGAGGTGGTTAGACCGGCCATGTTATATGGGGCTGAGTGTTAGCCAATCAAGAATTCATATATCCAGAAGATGAAAGTAGCAAAAATGAGGATGTTGAGATAGATGTGTTGGCACACTAGGCTGGATAATATTAGAAATGAAGATATTCGGGAGAGGGTGGTTATGCTCCCATGGACGACAAGATGCGGGAGGCGAGACTTAGATGGTTTAGGCATGTGTAAAGGAGAAGCCTAGATGCCCCGGTTAGGAGGTGTAAGTGGTTGGCTTTGGCAGGTATGAGAAAAGCTAGAGGGCGGCTTAAGAAGTATTGAGGTAAGGTGATCAGGCAAGACATGGCGCGTCCTCAGATTTTCGAGGACATGGCTCTTGATAGGAAGGTGTGGAGGTCGAGCATTAGGGTTGTAGGTTAGGGGTAGTCGAGCGTTTTTCCTCTTTGCACAATCTTGTCTGATAGTGTTTTGTCTAGGAATTATAGTGGTTTGTGTTGTCTTCACATTATTTTTTGCTGTCTCATAGTATTGTGTTATTGCCCTTCCATTTATTTGCTGTCTCTTACAATGCTGATATTATTTTTCTGGTTTCTGTTGTTGTTATAGATCTATTGACTCTTTTCGTTTTCTTGAGCCGAGGGTCTTCCGAGAACAGCCTCTCTACCCCTTCAAGGTAGGGGTAAGGTTTGTGTACACTCTATCCTCCCAGACCCCACTAGTGGGATTCGACTGGGTTGTTGTTGTTGTTGAGGTGCTTGAGAGAGTTGGAGAAGTGGCCTACAGACTTGCTTTTCCACTAGTCTACCGGGTGTTCACTCAGTGCTTCACGTGTCTATGCTCCAGAAGTATTATAGTGGTCCATCACATGTTTTGGACTTCATCACGGTGCACCTACATGGGGATTTGACCTACGATATGGAGCCGGAGGCCATAATAGACCGGCAGGTTCGAAAGTTGAGGTCGAAGAACATGGCTTCGATAAAGGTGCATTGGAGAGGTCAGCCGGTCGAGGAGGATACATGGGAGACCGAGCAGGAGATGCGGAGCAGATATCCACACCTATTTGAGCCTCCGGGTATGATTCTAGACCCGTTCGAGGACGAACATTTGTTTATGAGGGGGAGAATGTAACGACCAGGTGATGTGCCAGGTAATTTCCGCACATTTTGATACTACTTGCTTAAAGTTTAACTTGTTTTATGTGCAAATTCTCATGATACTTACGTAATTTTAGTGTATTTGCAGTATATCGAGTGTAAGGACCCAGAAGTACGGAAAAGAGTTCAAAAAGCCAGCTGAAGACAAGAAAAGAAGTTAAGAGCATCGCATGTGCGAGTATGCAGTCGCAAACAGAAAATGCGAATCGCATATTCTACAAGTAGATCGCGGACAAAGACAGAACTCGAGGCCAATCTTCATGTCGTAAAACAGGAATGTGAACCGCGAAATAACAAGGTGAAATCGCAAACACAAATAGAGTTTTGGGTGAAAATCAGAGTGGAGAATGCGATCGCATATCGCGATCGCATAATCAACATGCGAACCGCGAATCAAAACGCGATGAGGGAAAAATTTTCTGGTGGAATTTGCGATGGGCGATGATGATCTGCGGTCCACATTTCTGTTCTACGACAGAAATGCGGTCCGCATTATTACAACAGGGGAAAATCAGACCGAAATTCGCCTCGGGTTTTGGGCCTCTATAAATAGGTTTTATAGGGTTTTGTGAAGGGAGTCTTGTCAGAATTTAGAGTACAAAGTACAATCAATTAACTATTTGGATTCTTAGAAGCTTTTGGGGATCAAATGCCTTCTATTTTTTTAAGGTGATATCAATTACTATTCTTTGTTCTTTAATTATCAGCATGTGTAGCTAAATTCAAATGCTGAGGTTGTGAAACCTAGATGGGTAGAATGTTGTTGAGATCTTGATATTGAATCTGATTTCGAAGGAAGCTTGATATTTATTTATTTTGTTGTTCTTCAATTAATCGTTAGTGGTTGCAAACATTAACGAACACCAATTAACTCTATCTTATCTTGGAAAAGTGAGATAGAATTTGGTAGAAATAAATAACAAAGACTCAAGGCTTTAAACCTTGTTTAATAAAATCGCTTAGGAATAAGTAGGTTTTAATTTGGCGTTTAATTGATTGTTCTTAAGCATAACTCTTTTGTATTCGGGAGAATCGTAGAGAGGATACATTATCCAATTATTGGGAAATATTGGATAGTAAATTAAACATCAATTGCATATCAAGAAAGGTACTCAATATTAATATCAAGAACATTCTACTACATTAAGGGGGACACAACCTTGGTTTCTTAAATTCATATTTTTCACATTCATACTATCAAGATTAGTTTTCAGTTTTAGTTTACTTATACATTCAACACTCTTTTATTCTATTTGACGTACTTGATAGAATTACGAATTAGTCAAGTATTAAATTAATTAGATAATCGTTTCACACCTATTCCTTGTGGGATTCGACCCCAACCTTGTTGGGTTATTATATTTGACATCGACCGTTACACTATTATTAAGGTGTAATTTGAGCGTATCAAATTTTGGCGCCGTTGCCGGGGAATACGATTTTGAAATTTTTAATTAGTGTATACTTTACTATACGTCTAATTCCACTTGATTACATGCTGTTTGTTTTGGTTGTTGTAGACAGGGAGATATGTCGGACCATGAAGATGATGTAGAGATAGAGGAGGAAGGAAACCCTTTTGCAGATATTGAAGAATATATCGAGGATACAAACGCTATAGTAGCTCCGGCTATAGGTGCTGCTACTTTCAAGGTGGAACATGGACTAATTCTGATGCTGAAAGCGGAGGGATTTTTCAGAAACTCCACTGATGACGATCCCACGCAGCACCTCAGGAATTTCTTGGGTGTTTGTGCGATGCACAAGCAAAACCATGTCTCTGACGATGCCTTAAGGCTGAGATGCTTTAAGTATTCGTTAGCTGGGGATGCGAGGAAATGGCTTCAGAATCTTCCTCCAAATTCCATACGTTCATGGCTTGAACTTGTCCGGGCATTCTTGTCAAAATGGTTTCCACAAAGCAAGAAGTCTGAGCTCAGGGACAAGATATTCTTCTTTAAGCAACTACCTGGTGAACAATTACACAAAGCGTGGGATCGCTTCAAGTTGTACTTGGTGAGGTCTCCAAACCATGGCTTTCCCGATTCTGTCTTGCTGGAAAAATTCTACATGGGTTTGGATCCTATGTACCAATCAATAACGAAGAATGCAGCTGCTAGATCTTTCATGGATAAAACCTTCGCTAGAGTGACTCAGATCTTAGATAAAATGGCAAAACACAATCAAGCTTGGCATTCTGACGATGCTACAGGTGGTATTGCAATTGGGTCTCCTTCTACGAATAACTTGATCAAGGAAAATCAAGAACGAGACCAAGTAATTGCAGAACTTGCTACAAATGTCAATGTGTTGACAAAGCTTTTCACGAAAAATCAGAAGAAGAAAGTCAATGTGGTTGATAATGTGCAGCCGGTGCAAAGTGATGATTATGAAGAGGCAAATTATGTTAATAATTCTCAAGGTGGGTACCAAAGGCAGAATTACCAAGGTCAAGGCTCGCAGAATCAATGGAGACCAAACCCGCAAGGGCAAGGTCACTATCAATGGCGCAACGACCAAAGTGGCTCTAACCAAGGAAATTGGAACAGCAATAATAATTTTTCAAATCGAATTTCCAACCCTTATGTTCCTCCAAAGGGTCAGTATTCGAATCAGGGATCCTCTAGTGAGTCTAAATTAGAGAGCATGCTTGAAAGAATACTACAAAACCAAGAAAAGTCTGATAATTCCATGAAGAACATGAATGAGTTGGTTGGCTCTCACACTGCGGCGATTCAAAAGCTAGAATTGCAAATGAGAGATATTTCTCGTGAGCAATATCCACAGCAGAAGGGAACACTTCCTAGCGATACAATTGCAAATCCAAAGGGAAGTGGAAGTGGCCCAACTTCCCATATCATGGCTATCACTACCAGGAGTGGTAAGACATTGCAAGGAAGGGATGAGCAAGCAGTCGAGGTGGAAGAACTTGATAAAGGATTCGAAGTTAAAGAACCGAATGTTGCTGAAGTAAATGATACTCCAGAAGTTTTGCAAAAATGAGATGAGACCCGCGAAGGGATGAAGGAAAAGGCAGAAGAAACATCAAACATTCTTCCGCCGATTCCTAGACCCCCTCCTCCTTTCCCTCAAAGACTTGCGAGAAGAGTTGACGACAGCAAGTTTGAAAAATTCTATGACATTCTCAAGCAGCTATCTGTGAATATACCATTCTTGGAGGCGTTTCAAGAAATGCCGGGTTTTGCCAAGTACCTAAAGGATTTGATCACGAAGAAGAGAACCACCAAGAATGAGGTGGTGAATATGACTCACCGAGTTAGCTCTATTATTGCTACAATTCCAATCCAGAAGAAAGAGGACCCGGGAGCATTTACTATTCCGTGCACTATTGGAGTGCGCGACTTTGCAAAGGCATTGTGTGACAATGGGGCCAGCATCAATCTAATGCCGCTTTCCATCTACAACAAGCTGGATTAGGAATGCCAAGGCCGACGAGCATGAGGTTGCAGATGGCTGACCGTTCAATCAAAAGACCAGTCGATATTATAGATGATATGATTGTGAAAGTTGGGAAATTTCATATTCCAGCTGATTTGTGATCCTTGATTGTGCTGTGGACAGGAAATCCCTATTATATTGGGGAGACCATTCTTAGCTACTGGAAGAGCCCTTATGGATTCGGAGCATAATGAAATCAAGTTCCGGGTGAACAACGAAGAAGTTACCTTCCAAGCTAGTAAGGGTATGAAGTTACCAACCGAGTATGAGAGCATTTCACTAATTGGTATTGTTGACGAAGTTGATGAGGCTGTCGAGATGAAAATGGAAGAGCAATGCCTAGGTGAAGCACTGGCAGCTATATTGGCGAATTTCGATGGTAATGATATGGAAGGCTTTATGGAGTCGGTGAATGCATTAGAAGGACGTAGCTCCTACTCGTATACTCCACCAAAACTGTCCCTCGATCTGGAGAATAGAGCTACACCGCCTGCAAAGCCATCGATTATCGAACCACCTCAATTAGAGCTCAAACCACTTTCGTCGCATTTGAGGTATAAATTTCTTGGCTTGAATAATACTTTACCGGTAATTGTGTCTTCGTTGTTGAATGATGTGTAGGTGGAACAGTTGCTGCAAGTTTTGAAAGAACATAGACAAGCCATTGGTTGGACAATTGCGGACATTCGGGGAATCCCTGCTGGAATTTGTGAGCACAAGATTCAACTAGAAAATGGGACAAAACCAAGTGTGGAGCACCAGCGACGGCTGAATCCGTCAATGCAGGAAGTGGTGAACAAAGAGATAATCAAATGGCTGGACGCTGGGGTAGTCTACCCAATTGCTGATAGTTCATGGGTGAGCCCGGTGCAATGCGTGCCAAAGAAGAGAGGCATGACTGTGGTCAAGAATGAAAAGAACGAGCTCATTCCAACAAGAACATTAACCGGATGGAGGGTATGCATGGACTACAGGAAACTAAATAGTGCCACGTGCAAAGACCATTTCCCTATGCCTTTTATTGATCAAATGCTTGATCGCCTAGCAGGAAAGTCCTTTTATTGTTTCCTTGACGGATACTCCGGTTATAATCAGATCAACATAGCTTTGGAGGACCAGGAGAAGCCAACGTTCACATGCCTATATGGAACATTTGCTTTCAGTCGAATGCCATTCGGCTTATGCAATGCTCCAGCTACCTTTCAGAGATGTATGATGTCTATCTTCTCCGATATGGTAGAGGATTTCCTTGAGGTTTTTATGGATGATTTTTCGGTAGTCGGTGAAACTTTTGAGCATTGTCTGAAGAATTTGAAACAAGTGCTAAAGCGATGTGAAGAGACAAACCTTGTACTAAATTGGGAGAAATTCCATTTCATGGTGGATGAAGGTATAGTTCTAGGACATAAAATCTCAAGGCGTGGCATAGAGGTGGAAAAAGCTAAAATAGAAATCATCTCTAAGCTTCCTCCACCCACATCCATAAAAGGTGTCCATAGTTTTTTGGGGCATGCTGGATTCTACAGACGGTTCATTAAGGACTTCTCAAAGATTGCAAACCCAATGTGTAAACTCCTTGAGAAGGATGCCAAGTTTGTCTTTGATGAGAAATGCCTCGCAGCTTTTGAGGAACTGAAGACAAAGCTCACCACGACACCCATTATTGTCACACCTGATTGGTCGTTGCCTTTTGAGCTTATGTGTGACGCCAGCGGTGTCGCTATTGGAGTTATGTTGGGACAAAGATACAATAAAGTTCTTCACCCAATATACTATGCTAGCAAGACACTTAATGGGGCGCAGATAAATTACACTGTAACCGAGCAAGAATTGTTAGCCATTGTGTATGCGTTCGAGAAGTTCTGTGCTTATCTATTGGGCTCTAAAGTGATTGTGTACACGGATCATGCAGCTCTCCGTTATCTGATGGCGAAGAAAGATGCAAAGCCACGACTAATCCGATGGGTTTTACTGCTGCAAGAGTTCGATTTCGAAGTTATGGATCGCAAGGGAACACAAAACCAAGTGGCAGATCACTTATCTAGACTTGAAGAATCAGGGAGACAAAAAGAAGAGCTGGAGATAAATGACTCATTTCCAGATGAACATATACTGGTGGTATCCAATTCATTTGCACCGTGATATGCAGAAATCGCCAACTACATTGTCAGCGATCTTATTCCAGAAGGGTTGGAATCATACCAACGGAAGAAGTTCTTGAGGGATTGTCGCAACTATTATTGGGAAGATCCTTTCTTATTCTGTGTCTGTGCGGATAACATAATTAGAAGATGCGTGCCTGAGGAAGAGATGCTACAGATTCTGAAAGCTTGTTATGACTCACCGGTTGTGGGTCATCATGGGGGTAATAGAACGGCAGCAAAGATCTTGGAGTGTGGTTATTACTGGCCGACTATTTATCAGGATGCTAATCAGTTGGTGAAGTCGTGCGACCAATGCCAACGACAGGGACCAATTTCTAGGAGGCATGAGATGCCTATGAACTTTGTGATGGAAATCGAACTATTCGATGTTTGGGGTATTGACTTCATGGGCCCTTTCATAAGCTCATGTAGGATGAAATACATCCTAGTGGCTGTGGACTATGTGTCCAAATGGGTAGAAGCCGTTGCCTTACCAAACAACGAAGCTCGGAGTGTGACTGCATTTCTAAAGAAGAATATTTTCACCCGGTTTGGCACCCCGAGAGCCATTCTCAGTGATGGGGGTTCGCACTTCTGTAACAGAGTCTTTAAAGGTCTCCTTGACAAGTATGGGGTTAAGCATAAGGTTGCCACACCTTATCATCCACAATCGAGCAGTCAACTTGAGGTATCCAACAGGGAGATAAAGAGCATTCTAGCAAAGACGGTGAATGCGAACAGGACCGATTGGTCAAGGAAGCTAGATGATGCTCTATGGGCGTACCGTACAGCTTACAAGACCCCTGTCGGTACATCCCCTTATCGTTTAGTCTTTGGAAAAGCGTGCCATTTACCCGTAGAACTCGAGCATAAGACTATGTGGGCATCAAAAAGATTAAACATGGACTGGGCGGAGGCCGGAGCTCTAAGGCTAGCACAGTTAAATGAAATGGAGGAATTCCGTCTTCATGCTTATGAGAGTGCAGCAATATATAAAGAACGAATGAAATTCGTCCATGACAAAAAGATCTTGAAACGAGAGTTTAAGGCGGGGGATCTGGTATTGCTGTTCAATTCAAGACTAAAACTATTTCCGGGGAAACTGAAGTCTAAATGGTCTGGACCATTTAAAGTTGTTGATGTCTCTCCGTTTGGAGCTGTTGAATTAGCATCGGAGGATGGGCTCCGAACTTTCAAGGTAAATGGGCAAAGAATCAAGCACTACTTGGGAGCAGATGAAGAGAAACATTTGGTAGAGCAGCTGGCTCTAAAGGATGATCCAATCCCTATCATGGAATGATTGCATAGGCATCTTAGCCACGTCGTGCCGCGACGTTAAATCAAGCGCTTTATGGGAGGCAACCCATGTGTGGTATCATTTGCTTTTGTTTGTGTTGTATTTTTATTTAGAATTCAATATCACATTTGTACTTAGGGCTATTTGAAGGGTTTTAGAATGCAGGAATGTGACGAAAGGACACAGGAATTGAAGAGGAGTGCTTGAAACTGCAGAAAAACATCAAGGTGAAAAATGCTGCACAAATGCGATCGCATTTAAAATATGCGAACCGCATTTGTGCCGCAAACTGAAGCAGAAACTTTAGTAAATATAGCTGGCATAAATGCGATGAAGCTCAACAGTTCGCGGTTCGCATTTAAGTTATGCGAACCGCATTCTCACCGCAACAGAGAATTCAGCTCAAAAGTCTGATATAAATGCGGTGGAAGCTCCTATTATGCGGTTCGCATTTCCATTATGCGAAACTTAAATCATCGCATAATTGCCAGGTACGTGTTCGCATTCCCTCCTCTTCTAAATCCTTCAATCTAAGTATATAAAAGAAAAACAAACAAACAAAACAAACAAAAAGAGAAGAAAAAGCGGTAACAGAGAAACATCACCGACGGGCATCATCGGAAAAGTAACGGGCAAGCTTACCAAACACCAAGGAGTTGATTAACAGTGATTCTAAGTCCTAAAATCTTCTTCATAAGGTACGTTCGACCTTTGTTCCTTGTTAAAGTGTAGTTTTGCAAGATTAGTATTAATGTTTCATTGAAGTTTTTCGATTCTTTGGGATGGAAGATAGAAATCTAGGGTTTTCTTGCTTGAGGGATGACTTGTATATTTTAAGGTATTTGCGGTCCACAAAATCAAAATGCGGACCGCACTTTGACCGTATCCCTAAACCCTAGGCATCTGAGGAAGACAACATATGCGGTGACTCTGCGATCGCATAATCGATATGCGGACGTAGACCCACCGCAAACACGGCCAGAACATTTGGTTAGCACCGGTGAACTCTGCGGTGAATATGCGATCGCATATCTCACTTTGCGATGAGTATGCGATCGCATTTGTGTGTATCCAATAGGCTTATGCTCGAAGACAATCTGCGATGGATTTTGTGATTCGCATAGTGTTTATGCGATTCGCAGAATCCACCGCAGAATGCCATCTACCTGTCACACATAAGAATGCGACGTGTTTGCGGTTTGCATAGTGGTTATGCGACCACAAACCACGCTGCATTTCTGTATCTCTTTCTTCAGTTTTCCTGTTTTACTTTTCTCTAATGATGATAATGTCGCTTACATATCCTATTCATGCAGATATGGCAGCCAAAAAGCACTCCGTAAAGAGACGACCAGCTTCCGCTTCTACCTCAGCCCAACCCAAACGGGTAAGAGTGGAATCAAATAGGCAAAGCACCTCCCAGTCTGATGAGGAGGAACGCTTACCGGAAGTCGATTTAATGGCTGAGGCCCGAAGGAAACGAGGTGATGACCTTCAGCTTCAATTTGGGGTTGAAGGTTCAAGATCCTTGTTCAGGGAAGGGCTAACAAAGAGAAGAATTTTGGGGGAGAAAAAGTTAAGCTTGAACGGGCTACAGGACCAGTACCCTCATATTCTCGAAAATATCAAAACGAAAAAATGGGAGTACTTCACTACGGACCCCAAGGAATATAATGAGTCAATGGTCCGGGAATTCTATGCGTCTTACGGAGCTTCACGAACAGGGTATCATAGACGCAACAGAATATTCCCCGGCATCGTCCACGTTCGGGGTAAGGCTGTGTTTTGTGACAGCGAGCATATCAATGAACTCTACTTCCCCGAGTTAGAATCAGGTACAGCTGAGTACGATGCAAAGTACTCCAACAGAGAACACGAACGTGGATGGATTGCATCCGTAATTGCCAAGGGGACTCCTGCCTGGATTAACCCTGGAAAGAAAATCTACAAAGAAGACCTCACAAGGGAGGGCAAATATTGGCTAAACTTTGTCACCTCCCACTTAGTACCTTCCAGGAATGAAACGGATATCAGCATTGAGAAGGCACTTCTCATTGCCTGTATTATGACTGGTATTAAATTTGATGTGGGGAGCCTTATTTTCCAGGAAATTGGCATTCGGGCTACGCAGCGGGCCACATCACTTCCCTTCCCGAGTTTGATCACAACCCTCTGCCAAGAGGTGAATGTTCCTTTCTTACCACAACAAGACAAACTCGGTAGGCCTATGAGAGATATTGATATCACTCGTATAAGTGATTCGGTTGCCCCACCAGTGACCCCAATTGAGGACATTGACTCCCAAAATCTCTTTTCTCCCCAAGATCCAGAAACCTTCACTGCTGCTGATGAGACTGCACCCCCATCTACCACTGGTCCATCTTCCTCACCAATGCCAACCATTTCAAGACTCGGTCTAATTGCACATCACGCAAATTTCAAGGTGGACAAACTCTTGAAAACCCTGCCCGACCTAATTAAACAGGCCCTGACTCCGATTCAAACGTCAGTAACCACTCTCCAACAACAACAATCATTGTTCGGAGATCGGTTGCACAAGCTTGAGTCTAGGGTTG